>LRSR01005902.1:0-11176 GCA_001579985.1 Hypsibius dujardini | reverse complement strand
TATTCTCTTATTACTGTTCATATTTCAAATAATACCCTTTTATTCTCTTATTACTGTTCATATTTCAAATAATACCTTTTTATTCTCTTATTACTGTTCATATTTCAAATATTGCCCTTTTATTCTCTTATTACTGTTCATATTTCAAATAATACCCTTTTATTCACTTTGCTATAAACCCATCAAAAACCCAATATAAACCCAATTAAATATTTGGGCTCTTCTTTGAGTTTCAGCATCTACATCAGGAGAGAAATGTCTGAGCAGCAAAGAACAAAATGTGAAGCTTTTGCTTCACGGTTGACTGACTGAGGGCTTTCGATGCGGAGTAGGTGACTAGTGCGAGATTCGTTTTGTGCCCAATGCTGCCGAAACAACTGACATCGAGTCCGTTCAGATATTTTTTTTCCACGATGTTAATGACAGTGGTTATTGGCCGACCTAGTGTCACAGCGTAACCAATGGTGAAAGCATGCTACGGTGTGCGCGAAAGATGGTACATACGGCTTCCGTTGAGGTTGGGAAATTGTCATCCTGCGTAAAATCCGTGGTGCGAGATCGGCAATGAACGCAATCGGAATTGTTAGCAGTGAAATGTAAAATCCGTCAGCTTTCGCTGTACGTGATCGAATACCAAGTACTCCTCGCCAGAGTACGACTACGATCGAGCGTGCTCGAAGAATCGGTGGCAGCGCCTAGATGGTGCAACAGCCTTACAGTGTCATTTAAGATTGTTATCATTTCAAAACTTCGAAGGCTTGAATGGTTGTGTTAAGAATACCCTTGCTGCACTGGATGCATAGTCACGGCTTAATAAAAGCTTGCAGTAGTGAATTATTCACATGCGATTTTCACAGATGCAACTGACTACTACAATGCTTGTGTTTAGGTAAACTCTTTATGAGCCTTCCATTTGCCGTGTGCCTGTTCTACTGACGGACTCTGCCGTGCTGTACCTGAACTATGGCTTCCATATTCCCACAGTCTCCAGGCAAATGTAATGTCGACATTTCCTTTTTAACATCTGCATTTTGTTTAAGTGCAACTTTAAACTTATCACGCAGATAACGTGCCTCATGTCGTCGGCGGTAAAATGACCACCCGAGTCTCAGCACCCCTTGAGGTCATTTTGCATGAACTTGGCCAGCTGATTGATCACGACTGTACACCAGACGGGAATTGTCTTTTCCGGGCTCTCTCCATGTTGCTGTACGGAATTGAAGACCGTTGGAACGAGGTCAAGACTCAAATACTCTCCTACGCTGAAACCAGACCAGACTGGCTGATGCAGTTTTTTGACAACACCATTTCTGCCGACAGCGACGCAGACGATCGTACCTTCGTCAAGTTCCTTCGGGACCTCGGCACCGCCAATGCATGGGGTGGCGAGCACTGCATCGGTATTGCCTGCCGGTTGTTCCAGATTAATATCTGGACCTTCTCCCACGCTCACTGGGAAACGAATATCCGTGGAGACTCCGTTAATGACCACCAGAAGACAACGTCAACTTGGGTGGCTGACGCCCTGGTTGGAGGGGATGTTGCTGGCCAACCGTACGCGCTTCTCATTTACAAGAACGCTAACCATTATCACGCTGCTGTTCGCAATCCCGTGCTCACTGCCCGCTCTTCAGGGGCAACAGCAGCACCGCAACCTGTCGCACACGTTATATCAATCGGCAGTGCCAGATGCGAGTTTATCGATGCACCATTTACCCATGCATATGCAAAGTCTCCGTCGGATGAATTACTTGGTAAACTGGCAATCTCAGAATCAGCTGCGCCTCCGCGGCTCTCGGGTGGGATCTCGGGTAATAATCAATTGAGTACTCAATGCCTCTCCTTACCTCCCAACTCCAGTGCCGCTGTGGCTGAAACTCCCCAGTTCACCACTTTTTTGGCTCCGGATATTCCTACTACCCCCAAGTTGAAATCCATGCCGTTTCCATGGACTGCTGTCCAGAAGAAGATTCTATTTGACTGCTATCAGGAAGCAAGAAGAATATTCAAGGGCGAGGCATTGAAAGTGAAACTGCTTGAGATGTTCCAAGTTCATTATCCGGACTTCCAGCAGGCGCCAGGAACTTTGCTCAGACGGTATTTTGATTTCTCCAAGGAACGGGAAAGAATATCGAGTTCTTGCCCGGCGGTTTCGATTTCAATCTCAGCAGACGCTAACGACGGTATGGCTTAGTCATGTTGAGATTGGTTTTTTGTCTCCAACTGTTTTTTATTTTATTGAGTAGTTGTAATCACTCAACTCCAACGGAAAAAAAGTACTGCAAAATTTGCGTGGACGGACGAGTCAAAACAGTGCCTCAGCGGTCTGGTGGCAGAAGTGTCAGCTACAGTACCGAGCAACGACGAGGTGTGGCCTGAAGTCCTGAAACGTTTTCGATCATTTCATCCGGAGTGTGCCCTGGCCGACAACTCCATCCGGATTCGTTTTTACGACATCAAAAAGGGCTCTCAACTCCCTGCCGGCGACAATCCGGTTCTCCTATGGCAACCTAACGTCAACACCTTCCTTGTGGAGTGCGCACAAAGAGCTGATGCAGAGGACAGACTGAATCGCACTTTATTCATGAGCAAGGGAAGGGCCGGAGGCCAAGGGAACTATCTCAAAATGGTGACCCGTTTTTTCCAAACAAAATACCCAGATTTCAACGCCAACCAGGTAGGAACCAGTTTCCACCTATTTGATGTTGATTTGAGTGTGAAAGGGATTATTAATTGCAGGTAGTGAGCCAGCTACATAGCCTTCATTATGTTCGGCTTCCAATCCCTTCAACCCCAACTTCAGGCAGGAGGCTGGAGGACATCATGAAGTATTGGCAGTATGGGTACGACATTTCCACACGTCCCCTCTTCGAAGCCGTTTGTTTCAACTGCTCTCGAATGATTCGCAAGAAGGAGTGCCTCCGAGTTGCCAAATTTCAGCCGGACCAACCGCTACAGAATGAGGAAACCTTGGAGTCAACGGTGCCAATTGAGCAGTATTACGATGCGGCGTACTTGGCTGATGTCAATTACATGGCGGTGAAGGGTGTTGACGGGCGACTTGGAGCTTTCTATGTCTGCGAGCGTTGCCGGAAGAATCCCAATCTTCCAAGTGGTGACACTCCGCTCAAGTTGTTTGACATCACCAAGTTTGACCGAGCGAAGCTACGTCCCGAGCCAGATGTGAGGCTAAATTGCTTTCTCAGTTTTATTGGAGTTGAAAGAAATGTTTTTTAGGCTTTGCGTTGCCTTAACGGGTACGTCAAAGGTCAGATTCAACCATGCGGACTCTTCTCTGTGCGTATCAAGAAGGCGTTGGGCAGAACCTTCGAGCACCGGCGCGGGGAAGTCAACATCCTCCCGAAGTTAGCCTCACATTACATGGACATGTTTGCCATCATGTTTGAGAAGAAGCCAGCTGCGATTCCGGAGGACATGCAGACGGGGGATGAACTGAGATTGACACAAAGCGTGGTGGACCAGCTCGTAATCAAGAACGCATTGAGTTTCCTCCGGGAGCATAACCACCTCTTCAAGAGTCTGTACGCGCAGTGCGAGACTCTCTACCGATTTATTCCCAACGAAGGAGTTCAGTCTGTCAAGGTGCGTGCCTTGTCCAATCATATGCGTTGGATTTGAAAGTTATCCGTCTCCTGTTATCGTAGACTATTGGTGGATTTGTATCTCGCCCAGCTGATCCCAAGAAGACTGCCGCTGATGTGGTCGGGGAGGCTGAAGAGATGGTGCTGCTTGCGCCCCACGGAGAAATCGCTGCAGCAGACCACCCGATGGATGAAGTGAACTACGGCATCGTGCATCCGAAAAACAGCGGCGTGCCAGATATGGTGCGAGTTGCCTACGGGTCAGAGTACTTGGAGGAAAAGGTCTGGGCGCACATCTTCTGGCAGGGTACCGGTGGATTTTATCAGAAAACTGCTGCTGCAGCTGGCTGGAGTCGGCGCGATTACGTCAAATATCGACTGTTGATGGTAATAAATAGTTTGTTTTCTAATGCTGATTTGAGGCTTGACGTCGTTGAGTGTTTCAGCTCTATCCAGCTTTCCGTGATGAGCCCGCGTGGATCTTTTATCAGACCGATCAACTGATCAAAGAGCAGATCCTCAACTATAACATGAACACCGTCAAGGTTGTCGATCTGATCAATCCCTTGTCCAAAGAAGACATCGAAAGACAGGAAAAGGATCCCTACAAACGCTTTGGGACGAACATGCCCGCCAACCTGCCCAACAGCAAGCCATTCATGTCCTCCAAATGTCTCGACCTCAAAGCTCTGGCCAAGCATTTAGGAGAACCTGCCCGTTTCATCACCCTCACACAGAACGACGACTGGTTGGAGTTGCTTGCTTGTACCCAACCGCATGAGATGCCCGGTGAACGACCCCATGCACGCAAACACGATCGTGCTTGGCGGAAGCGTTCGAAAACCATCCCTACGTCCAAGTTCGATCCCAATTGCACGAAAGAAGATCCGAAATTGAAAGAGAAGATCAACGAACTAAGTAAGCGCTTAAACAAGTCTTTCAGGCTCAATGATTTTCTGACTGTTTTGCTCAATTTGCTACAGAGAAAATACACGGTGTGCACTTTCCGGTGGAGATGGTCGAGGCCTTTTGCCAGCGTTTCGAGGGTTTCATGGACCGCTTCATTCGGACCGAGAACAACATCTTCGGACGGGTGAAGGACTGGTGGTACCGAATGGAATACCAGAAACGTGGCGGAATTCACATCCATATGGTCATATGGTGGGATGAGGAGACGGCGCCGATTGAGCAGAAGATCTCGGCCGAGATGCCGCGTTTCAAAGACCCCAACGATTCAACGAAGCCCCATCCGATGAATGATTTATGGCGAGAAGCGGTGCTGCAGACTCAGATTCACCACTGTTTTGACAGTCGCTGCCTCCGTGGGCCTGGCGGAACCCGTCTCAAGAACTGCAAATACGGCTTCCCTTTTGCCTTGTGTTCCGAGGAGCGGCTGGATAAAACGGGCATCCGGTACGAATATCTACGGTCTGATATCGAAGATGTCTCCGTCTCCCCATACGTCCTGGAGCTTCTTTTGTACTGGCAAGGTCACGTCAACGTTCAGCGCGTCACCAAACACGGCTGGGAGATGTACTTGGCGAAATACATCGCGAAGTGCGAGACCGCGGAAGACATCCAGCTAGTGAAGACTTCTCCGGGTACGATTTTGTTTTGATAATATTGGACGGTCGACCCACTTTTCAAATGCTATCTTTTTGTGTCTAGCGCTGAGTGGCCAGAAACGTGTTCCCCCGTTGAATGCCGCTGTGATGCCCGCGAACAGTAAGGACGATTCGGCAAGTGTTCGGCCTGTTCTTTCTGACCAACCCGACAAGCCTCCTCCTGAGAAAGTCCCTTACGGTCGGGTGACTAAAGACGATAGCGACGTCAAGAGATTTCTCAAGTTGCGCGTCGTTAACATCCTGGAGGCTGTCATGCTGTGTTTCGGCTATCCCCAAGTTGGTTGCAGCCGCGAAATCATCTTCCTCCCAGTCGACCTCGTCCAGGCGAGTCGCGTTGTCATGAGGAAGAAGCACAGAGAGGCAGCCAAGGGCGATTCACCCTATTACGACACCAAGTTAGACAAGTACTTTGCACGGTCCGAGTTGTTGGAGGATGTCACTTATCAGCAGTACTTTGAGCAGGTACATTCTGGTTTCACTTGGTGTTCTTCGTTTGTGATTTATGACAGCGTGTTTGCAGTACTACGTCAAGTACGACAAAAAGCTCGTCTCCGATGAGCCAGATGAATATGCTCGGGATGACGAAGAGGAGACTATGCGGAAAGATAACCCGAAGTTTTTTGTCGACCAAACTGCTGCAAAACGGAAGTGGGTCCGGCGAGTAAACCCTGCGCGCTACGCCGTTGGCCGATTCCGGTACTATCCTCCGCATGGTGACAACGTGGAGTCGTACTGCCTCATTAAGCTTCTCAGGGCTAAACCGGCTCGTCGATCTACAGTGGAGGGCTGGATCGCAGAGTTCGGGAGCTACCTCTCTGCATGTATACATTTGGGACTGGTAGAGAAGGGCGCGGAAGCACTGCATTTCCTTGAGGAGTGTGCGATGGAAGGATTTGGCGACCTTCGGCTCCGGGAAATGGTGGACCGTTTCAAGGAGCAAGGGTGGCTAGAGGATCCTGACATTGACGGCCTTTTGGAAACCTTGGCTCCGGCCCACCGGGCAATTCGGAAGGCCAGGGAAGACGTCATTGCACAAGCTGCCGCTGACGCTGCCGATATAGAGAAGGAAATGGAGTAAGTGCCTATCAAGTTTCTTCAGCATTATTTAGTCGCATTTTGTCATCTTAATGCCAGGACCATTCCGCTCGAAGAGTTCTTGGCCGACATGACACCTTCTCAACGCTCCGCTTTCACTTACGCCACGGACAAGTGGGAAGCAGGTCAACCGGTCCGCCTTCTGATCACTGGTGGGGCAGGAGTCGGGAAGAGCTATCTTTTGAAGGCTTTAGTGGCTTGGTTGCGTGACAGACACATCACATTTGCCAAGTGTGCCACCACCGGCATTGCTGCTCATCTCATCGGCGGCCGCACAGTTCACAGCTTTCTCGGCATGGACTTTGAATTCAACTCAAGAATCCAGCATGGCACCTTTCAAGCGAAAGCGCTGTCAGACACGCAAGTGGTCTTTGTTGACGAGGTCAGCATGATGCCGCGTGAGGCACTCACGATGCTGGACGAAACATTGCGAAAGTTCAACAACCAAAACAACGGCACTCCATTTGCTGGCAAATCCATTGTACTTCTTGGAGATCCAGCGCAGCTTCAAGCTGTGGGAAAGCATATCTGGCGAGAAGACCGGTTCAAAATGTTCCAGGTAGTTGTTCTCCGCGAGGTGAAGCGCCAGAGCGATACCCCTTTCATCGAGCTTCTCAACCGCATGCGTCTGGGAAACCTCACCGATGCCGACATGCAGATGTTAGAAACACGCCTCATCACCCGCGAGAAGTTGATTGACCTGGACATGACGCGTGGAGCGGTGCTTTTTCCTTTCCGGAAGGAAAAGAACGCCTACAACGTGGATGTGCTCGGCCGACTCCACTTATCCCACTATCGGGCAGTCGACAGGGAAGCGAATGGAGACGTTGTAACGTCGGCGTTGTCCAGGGAATACTTCGCGCTCATGGAGAAGCGGGGGAGGATTCCAGCGGCGTGTCTCAGCTTGAGGGTCGGCACCAAACTGATGCTGCTTCGCAACCTTCCAAACGGGCAAGCAAACTTTGGCTGGGTCAACGGCGCCATGTGCATCGTGGAGGAGCTGACCGATGACTGCATCATCGTCTACATGCAGAGTCATCCCAAACGGCGCCTGCCCTTCAAACGCCTCCAACATGACCTGCCGAATAGTCGAGGACCCAAATCGCAGCGGTGGCAGTTTCCTTTCGACCTCGCCTACGGTTGCACGGTCCACAAGGCGCAGGGCCAGTCACTCACGCCCTGCGTCTATGACGGTGAGCGCCAGGCCTTCTCTGGTGGTGGATACACCGCCTGCTCACGGGCAACTGCATTCCCGCAGTTATATTTCCTGTCCGTTGGAAAGAAGGAGCAGTACTTTCTCCTGCCTCAACTGAAGCAGCTTCTGTTGTGGATGGACTTTTACGACATCGGTAGGGGGTGGGATGAAAAGCGTGAGAGGGCAGTGATGCCATTTGTTCCCTATCCCACGCCCGGCTTCAAGAAGATAGGACTGCAAACTGCGCGGCCAACAAAGAACGCCGGCACGGCCTGTTTTATAGTTCCCCCGGAAATTGATCCGGAGGACGAAGAGGATTTCGTTGACGAATTCAACCCCGAGTTGCTAATAATGGAGTCCTGTAGCGTTGCAGAGGATGGTGATCTGCTGGCAGTGTTGGCTGCGATTCACTTTCTTCCACTGCCGTCATCGGTTGATGCTCGGTCGTCAGTCACCAAGGACGCTGAATACATGTCCACCGTTTCTGAGGTCTGTTAGTCCGGGCTATTTGTTTTTATTCCATAAAACGTGTATCACTTCTTCTCAGGTACTTCGCGGGTATGCGGACGTTCTTGATAGCATTCGCCGAAAGGTGCAGGAGTCCGCCGCGTACTTCAATATCATCACGCAAAAGCAGCAGATTGATAGAGCAGCTCTGGAAGGCATGGTGCTGTGGATGCAAAAATGCCATCTACCTCTGACAACCTTGGGCGACGGGCATTGTCTCTTCCGTGCCTTGTCTTGGACATTATTTGGTCATCAGGATGGTCATCTCCGTTTACGTCTGTTGTCTATCAGCGTGATTGCTGAGCATGATGCCTATTTTTTCACCTACCGTCGGCTGCTTAGCATGAAGGAAGACTTTTCCCTTCCGGAGATGATTCACCATACCTCCAACAGTTCTCCTACCTTCGACAACGGATGGGGAAATGCGTACAACATCAAGTCTATTGCACTCGCCGCGCAGCGGAAAATCTTTGTGTACGGACCTGTCAACCGAGCGGATCCTCGGTTTCATGACAAGCTTAACCTCTTCCAGGTGTGTCATGCTTTCTGATTCCACATGTCCGGCCATTCTTATTTATATAACTTTCAGACGTTGGCCCGAGCTGCTCATGAGAGCGAGTGTCCGCATAAGGCGTTTTATCCGGCGGAGGAGTACCAAACCTCAGGGAGGAGGTCTCTTTGCATCATGCTGCTGGGTGAGCGGCGATTTGCGCATTACGTCGGCATTCTTCCGCGACACTGGTCCTTGAGAGAGTCCCCGGAGTTTACTGTCACTAGACGTTACGACATCAATGTGGGCAGCCGGTTAGACTGGGGTTATGTGAGTTCCGACGAAGACGACAACGGCTTCCCAAGGGCATCCCAGAAACGGACGGTCTCCCATCTCTCTACATCCGTCAGGGATCCTCCAAAGCGGATGGCAACTCTCAAGCAAACGCCCGTCCAGATGTCAAGTGGGCGGAAACGTTCCATATCACCCACTGAGGTTTCCCCAAACCCAAAGAAGAAGTGCGCTTTCCTCTCACCTATGAAAGGTACTGGAGGCTACTGTGGCATTAAGACAATTCAATTCGAGTTTCGATATACAAATGCGTTTTTCTTTCCGATTTCAGAGACTGATCGAATGCTGCTCTCTGATGTCTCAAACGAAGAAGAATCGCGTGTCCTTGTCGATTATCCTTGCGGACAGATGGAATCATCCTTGATGGATTTGGTCGGTCAAGATGCCGCGGGGGATGGGAGTGACATCGAGCTTGGCGATTCCGTCGGTACACGACATCGGATTATCGTGGATCACGACGACTGGGACGAGCAGTTTGAGGAGGAAGAGCCCTTCCAACCGTCAAGGAATTCGACAGAACACTCCGTTCTCGTCATTGAGCCGTATGCCGACCTGCCACCGGCCTGCTACGACTTGGAAGAACCTGCTAAATCATCGGATTTCAACCTATCCGACATCGCTGCCGAACTCGAGATGCACCCCGTCCTTGGACGTGATCCCGACTGACCTGCGAAGTGGTCGTTCACGTCTCCCGCCCGCATGTAACGCTCCGTTGCCGAAATCAGTGCCACCGAGTATCCATTAAACAAACGCTGGAGCTACAGCATTGCGGAGGACCTTTAGTTGACGGTTTTTTAATGGCCAGTGTACATACTTCAGTTCATTCTTTTTTCATTTGTGTGACTTGTAATTTGGTTTGGTCACAATTAAGTATCTTCTTTGTTGAACGTTGTGTCGGGCGGTAAGCTATGTTCAATCTTCTTCATTTGTTCACAGCATAGTCTTACTGTCGAAGTTTTGCTAAGCTGTTGGAGTTCTATTGTCTCTTTTTCAAAATAAACCGTGAAAGCGTGGCCTATCGATCCTGTTGACTCTAAACATTTTAAGCAAGAGGTGTCAGAAAAGTTACCACAGAAATAACTGGCTTGTGGCGGCCAAGCGTTCGTAGCGACGTCGCTTTTTGAATCTTCGATGTCGGCTCTTTCTATCATTGCGATGCAGCTGTCGCCCGCTAACAGGGGACGTGAGCTGGGTTTAGACCGTCGTGAAACAAATTAGTTTTATCCTACTGATGACTGGTTGTTGCAATGATAATCCTGCTCAGTACGAGAGGAACCGCAGGTTCGGACATTTGGCACACGTGCTTGGTCGAGCGGCCAATGGTGCGAAGCTACCATCCGTGGGACTATGACTGAACGCCTCTAAGTCAGCATCCCGTCCAGATCTGCAACGATACCTTGGCGCCTCCTTGTTGTTCGGCAAAAACACGATCAGCTTCACCGCAGAGCCGTGCTATGTCACACTGATGGAGCCTTGCGCCGAACTAGCGAAGTAACTACGCTAGCTCGGCCGGCTTCTGGTCA
Source organism: Hypsibius dujardini (assembly GCA_001579985.1). Classification (NCBI taxonomy): domain Eukaryota; kingdom Metazoa; phylum Tardigrada; class Eutardigrada; order Parachela; family Hypsibiidae; genus Hypsibius; species Hypsibius dujardini. Next base: position 788 of record LRSR01005902.1, on the reverse strand, counting down.
CACACCAGATAAACGTGAAGGCGAGAAATCGTCGGTAGACGACCTTAGTACCGGTCGGGGTATCTGATGAGACTCATCCTTTGACCGGAAGATTTGTCCGCATTAGACGGACACGTCTTCCGGTTTTAAAGCTTTTTCTATTTCCCTTATTACTGTTCATATTTCAAATAATACCCTTTTATTCTCTTATTACTGTTCATTTTTCAAATAATACCTTTTAATCTCTTATTACTGTTCATATTTCAAATAATACCCTTTTATTTTCTTATTACTGTTCATATTTCAAATATTACCTTTTATCTCTTATTACTGTTCATATTTCAAATAATACCTTTTAATCTCTTATTACTGTTCATATTTCAAATAATACCCTTTTATTCTCTTATTACTGTTCATTTTTCAAATATTACCTTTTTATTCACTTTGCGGTTTTTAGGTTTTAAATTTTTCTCTTATTACTGTTCATTTTTCAAATATAAACATTTTATTCACTTTGCGGTTTTTAGGTTTTTATATTTTCTGTTATTACTGTTCATATTTCAAATATAACCTTTTTATTCACTTCGCGGTTTTAAGCTTTTTTACTTTTCTCTTTATACTGTTCATTTCCCCATTCCGTAGGGGGTCTGAACCCCCTGCTGGGGCTGATGACTTAAGCGCCGGCAGTGAGGGTACGGGGGGCGGAGCCCTCCGTTTGGGGGTTGAGGGGGCGAAGCCCTCTCAGAAAATCAAAAAAATCACTAGATTCGTTTAATAATTTCTGCTGCCGAACTGATGACTTTAGCGCC
>LRSR01005898.1:0-16930 GCA_001579985.1 Hypsibius dujardini | reverse complement strand
GGAAACGTCGGGAAGGTCGGTGGAGAGGAGGGTGCCGGCGGCCTCGATGATAGGTTGCACTGTCCGACGACAATGATTTGGACGGTGGTGGTGGCTGTGCTACGAGGTGTTGCACTGTCTGTGAATATCGAAACAGGATTGAGAAGATGATCAGAGCGAACCATGTTTTCGGTCGCCGGGTCATGTCGCTGATTCGTTTACATGGAATAAAAAGCACTAAAGAGTTGTAATAACAGAATTTAGAGGTATTTAATTAATAAATAAATCTTAAAAGAATCTAAGAATCTTAAGAACTGTTTTGAATTTTTTTAGTTACGATTTTGGCAGGGCAAATCAATGTCACGCCTTTTCCTAACAATGGATTGACCGCTACCTGTAGTCTACCGGATACTGGCGCAGATTTTTGATATTACTCGAAAGCTCAGAGATTCGTCTACCTACTGATATTAAAAGCTAATTCTTCTTTGTAGGATCGAGCTCATCATTTGCAAGTTTCTGAAGCTCCTTCTCTCCAATTACGGTAAGTATCATGAATGTGATAGGGCTACCATGCAAGACGGCATTAGTTGATGGCACTGTCAATTAACAATTATTTAACACGATCGTTCAATCAATCGTTTGATTTGGTATGTCAAGCTAACTACAGAGATTGTAAGCCGGATTCTACAAAGCTTTTAATACCAGTCGTTAGAAAAATCTCTGGACTTTGAAGGATATCAATGATATGCAACAGTATAAACGACATATAGCGGTCAACCCCTTGTAATGGGGAGACTGTTCTATGTTGCGAGCGAAGCCCCGCCAGCAGGAAAATACCAAGGAATTTGCTTCATATGTCCCACTTTTCCGTCACCATGGGGGTAGGGGGGGAGGGTCAGGAAGAGTCTTTGAGATCACTTATAAACAAACATACCCGTCGCTGCCACGATGACTGTTCGAGGCCCGAGTTCGGAAATTGGACCGATCGACACCAGTGCTCCAGTCATGAAATCCACATCAAAGCCACTGTACAGGAACAAAGTTGTTGCATTTCGCGTCAGAAATCTGACCTTGAAAAAATACATTGAAACAGCAGTACTTACGGCGAACCGCTGATAACGTTGTACGTCACTGTTGTTCCTTTCGGGTCGAAAGCCTGATAAACGTTAGCAAGAGGTCATCACATAACGCCGATTCAGCAAGCGATCCACCAGTTGGTAATTGAATTTTGCGTTTTTGCCTGACCTGCACGGTGCCGATCTGTGTGAGACTACCGTTGGTGCAGGGCGCGACGAAAAAGTAAGTTTGCGAGGAGAATACCGGAGGGAAACTCCTCGGCGTCGTTGTCCTTACGGGTTCGGGTTCGTCTAAGTAAATCAAAAAAGGTAAATTTAAAAAATGCCTAGCTTTTGAGTCACAGCAGGCGGGGGGGGGGGAATACCGGCTAAGCATAGAGTCAAATAGTAATTCGCTTAGAAAACTTAACTTTGACTTTTTTATTTAGGTAATTATTTCTTATTGCTAGTTGCGGGTTTTTAATTCAGCTGTTTTAGGTAATTGAAATGTCTGGCAGAGGCACGTTTCGATTGGAAGGGGGGGGGTCGCAATCCAAGCAACTCCCCTGGAGGCGCCCCCTAAGGGTCCAGAAGAAGTCTGGAACCCTGGCACTACCATTTGGCTCCGAATGGCATGCTTAACTAAAAATATGTATGGGGTTAAAGTAAGTAATAAAACTAAATATATTAGATATATGAAGTAGGATAAATGTAAACAGAAATCGTATTTAACGCATGTACTAGATTTAATAGGTATTATTTACTTGAACCCCAAAAACATGTTTTGTTAAGAATGGAATTTTCTATCGAATGACTGCTTCAAGGGTCCTGACGCCTGCTGGATCCTCAGGGGCGCCCCCAGGGGAGTAGCCCGGGGTGGCGCGCCCTGGTAATTGAAATAAGCTTCTGAAGTTTGGTGCAGTTTCATTCGGGAATGAGTTGGCTATTTTTAGTTAACTCACTTATTACGACAACAGTGACTCAAATGTTTTAGCAAAGTATTTTTTTGAAAAGAAAAACTGGAGCTAAGCAATTTGTTAGTGTTAGTCCAAATTTTGTTTAGTCTTGCCATCTACTTCGTACCCGTTTGGTCCACAGGCGGCGGGAACGTCGGCGGAGGCCGCGGTGGCAGTGTGAAGGGCTGCTGTGTGAATACATAAGAGGGTGTTGTGAATGGTGGAAAAGTTTGCGGAGGGGGTGGGAACGTCAGTGGAGGTGGTGCTGGGGTGAACTGGAACGGTCTGGTGGGCGGGAAAGTCTGGATCGGCGGCGGCGGAGGCGTTTGGATCTGCTGACACGATCCGCCGACGATGACGGTGACTCCGGCTGAGACGGACAGGCTCGGCTGGCCGTTATCCGTCGCCAAGACCGTAAAAGTTCTCACCCCGCCAAATTGGAGGGCGTAGTTGAGGGTGATGGCGCCGCTCGTCTGATCGACGGAGAATTCTCTACAAAAACCAGCCTCAAAATAGTTTGTCGTACACTGCTGGCGGGCACCCTTCTCTCGGGAGAAAGATGCCTTTTTGATAACACATTGCCCAATCAATATCGATGGTCCAAATTTTGAGCTGTGAAACGAGACTGCCACTACGTATTATTACGAGCACCTAAATATGTCTCTGTTACTCATTACAACTTTGTTCAAATAACCTAGAGCAGACGCATTTACAACATGAAGAAGCCGTAACAAGGAACTGCAAAGTGCCCTTGATTTAGTTAATACCTTTTTGTTACCAGCCAGCCGTTTAAAAACACTCTAGAGAAATTGCTTTCGACCCGTATCTTTTTTCCAAACATCATTTATGTCAGTACTTTACAGCAGAACTGACTTGGGACGATGTTCATTGATAGAAAAGCACATGTTTCCACTTATTCTTTATATTTAAACTAGTCCTAAATTAGGGATTATATATATAAAGTATTTTATCAGCATGGCTCCGAAAACTTTTCTTTGACTGAATTTGAAAGACCGGAAAGTGCTGAAAGATTTGATTTTGTTTACTGTAAAAATTTAAATTTTTTTTTGAATGTGGATTTCAAGATTTTTAACACTGCCCTTCTCCAAATTAATTTGCCATCGGTTGGCATTAGTAGAATCATTTTTGGATGTCAGTGGGCGGAGTTATGGGTCATTTCTGGAATTTTACTCCGAAGCTTCCTGTCTGGATTGAAAATCATGGAGAACGGATTTTTCCAGTGCGTTTCTAGGTTTTGATATTCTGCCAAAAAAAGCTTTCAGAGCCATGCCAATGAAATAAATTTTATTAATCATCACTGATGTAGGTCTAATTTGAAACAAAATGGAGACACTTTGCTTTCCATTTATGAGAATCATCCCAAGTGAGCTTGACCTACGCTTTTTGATGCACCAATCCAAAACCGAAAGGAACTTACTGGGTTCCAATTAAACTATAGGTCACAGAATTGCCATCCGTGTCGTATGCCTATAACAGACAACGTAGAAAATAAACAAAAATGATTGTCATTGTCTGTATTCTATTTTTGGCGTCAGTGAGAGTACCTGCGTGTTTCCGACCGGCGTTCCACGACCACCGCCGATGCACTGCACGCTGAACTGATAGGACGATTGACCGAACGCAGGCGGATTGTTCGGTGGAAGACAGTTGCCAATGTTGACCGTTACCGTGACTGCCGACGACATCGGAGGCGAACCGTTATCTGCAGGCACAAACAAAATAAAAATATGCCTTTAAAAATCAATATTTAAATTTAAATAAAATCAAACCGAGGATCAAAACGACGAATACTTCTTCCCAGTGTGCGTTGGCTAAAGTGAATGGCTGTCTGTCTCTCTGTCTCTCTGTTCCGTTTACATTCCCCACCGCCGAGGCGTCGAGGGCGTGGTCACCCAATGCTACCCCATGTGTCTGCGGAACAGTGTATAGCGGAAACGATATGATTGTTTCGTTTCTTACCTCCAAATCTATTTCATGGAAATCTCTCGAATCAACCAGATTCCGCTGACTGTAAATATTTGCGCTTCGGTCTTCTTAGCGATCGCATCGTTTGCTAGTTCTATTACATTTCGTTTAAAGTGAGAAGCAGCTCCTTGATACATCGAAAATACTTTAAATTTAGTTCTGAACAACTTCCCCCGAGACCAAGACAAACGTACCAGTAGCAATGACGGAAAACGTCCGAGGAGTCGAGTCGATCAGAGCACCCTGCGATCGTATTTCGCCTGTCGCTGGATTCACCGAAAATTCTCTATTAATTAAAAAATATTTAAGTTTGTTTTTCATAAAGATTGTTTGTGTTACGTACTGGGTTCCCCGAACAGAGTATGACACCGTGTTCCGCTCGTAATCGGTGGCCTGCAAACAAGCCCTTTATTTACATGTTTGCTCTTCATTGTCTCATCCCAAGGTTTCCCTGTGTCGTTTTTACCGTAGTCATTCCAACAAAGACGTTGTTGACTCGACATGACGCTGACAAGGTGTAGGTTGTCTGGCCAAACGTCGGCGGGGTGTTCTCGTTCGTCTGCTGCGAGGAACAGGAACCGGAAACGGTGATGGTGATAGTGGCGGTTGCCGACTGAACTGGTGATCCATTGTCCGTAGCAATCACGTAAAAGACACGATCTGTTGAGGACTGAATCGATCCTGTCGTTTGAATATTTCCTCGTCCGTCAATTGTGAATTCGCTGCAAGCGAACAAAATGCTCTGTAAAATTGGAACAAAAATGATCAGTGGGAATGAAACCGTACTTGGTGTTGGTCAATTGGTATGTCAGAGTTTGGGTAATGTCCATGTCTGTTGCGAGGACCGATCCGACTCGTTGTGGTCCTGCACCGCATGGGATGGTGAAGTAATAGTAGCTTTGCACAAAATACGGTTGCGAGTTGGTGTTGCTGTTCCGGCCGGGATTGTTCCCGCCGGATGAGTCATCTGGCGTGACGTTGATCCGGACAATTGAATCGCACCACTAGAAGGGTCACCATTAAACTTATGTTTAATGCTGTTAAGTTTTGTATTTTATTTATTTATATATTTTTTGTTATTGTTTTTTGAGTAATAAATTGAAAATACATCCTACTCAGAAATCTTAAATTTGATTAAGTGAAAAAGAACACTGTTTTGATTGAAATTAAAATGGTTATATCTACCTACGACAGGTCATAAAACAGCCTGTAAGATTTAACCGCGATTGACAAAATCTTTCAAAAGTATTCAACTTCTTCGAGATCTCAAAACTGATTCGTCACTTGTTGAGATCTTGTCAACTTTGCCTTCTGACGATGGGAATCGGGGACTAAGAACCAAAAAAGCGAGGACTCAGAATATTTTAAAATCATTTTTTTACAAACACTTCCTTTTTCGAAAAACATAATCTAAACTTGGGTCGCCGTGCTTTTGTACTTTTGATTTTTGACTAGACACCGTAGACGGAAACAATGCTTTTTAGGTGTCACGAATCTGCACACCTATCGAAACTGCCCAAACGCAGTAGATCTAACGAAATTCGTCTAATAAAATCTTTAAATAATGTCTAAATGAGAGAAGGGGAACCGGTGACGTCACGTAACTATTTTTTGAAAAAATAGAAAAGACAAAATTTTGCAAAATGATTATAATTTGAGAAAAGTAGTGAGTGTAGTTTCGAGTCTATATTCTGTGCCATCACATTTTGCTATCTGTCATGAATTTCAAACTAAAACAATGTTTCGGGTTCCCCTTAAAATCTAAAACCACAGCTTCGATTAAAAAAAATCCAGTCAATTTCTCACCAAGCCGAACACGTCCGTGGCACGTATCTTAAACTCCATCGCGGCACGGACCCTTCGTTTCAAGCTCCCTGCCACCGAGACCTCCCCCGTGGTGGGACTGATACTGAATCGCTCAAAAGCGGTATCCGAAATGCTCCACTGCAAACCTTGCCCCGTCGCCGAAGCCCGCACCACCGAGGTCCCCACCGCCGCGTTCTCCGGGATGATGGAGGTGTACAGAGGCTGCGAACAGACCGGTGGCGGTCTACAGGTGCTACAGACAAGGCCGTTGTTCGACGATCCACTTGATTGACTTTGAGGAAGTCCCGACTGACCGTTGCCGTAACCGACAGACGATCCAGGCGGCATAAAGGCAATCGGGAGTGCAGGGCTAGGAGTTTGTGATGAAGGCTGTTGTTGGTTTCCATAACCGACGGCGTCAGGGGGCAGGAAGGCAATCGGCAATGCCGGGCTAATGAAGTTTGAGCTAATTTGTTGCTGAATACTTTGTTGAGGTTGTTGGCGACCTTCGGGGAAGCTCTCCAGCGGCCCGGATGGGAGGTTAAGCTGACGTGCGGGGAGAGTATGACCGTCGTCGTGGGATGTTCCGTTGGACGGTGCAGCGAGCGGAGGGAAGGTGACGTAGGTCACTTGGTAGGACGAGGACGGGGCGAGGAACTTCTCGGTGTTAAAGTCATAGTAGGCGACTGCCGGGGTGATGCGGTTGCCGGGGTACGGTACCGCGGGGAAGGACACGAGGGTGGATTGGTTGAAAAACGGCGCAATGTTGGGGCTCCCCGCTGATGAGGCTCGAGGTGGAAGGGCACTTTCGCCGCCAATTTTTCCGGTTGATAAAATGTAGAGGTGAAGGTAGCAGGTCTGGAAATCAAAAGTGCAGATAATATGATTGTGCTTTTACTATAAATATTTGGATGTATATATTTTATTGGCAATCATTAGGTGACAGTTATACTCAGCCCTGTACAGGCACAACCGCCGTCTATGCTCACAGCCGTCACAATCTTTTTTTCTGAATATAGTCAAACAATTCAACCTCAAGACAATGTTTTTCATAAAGCGAACATAACTGTAACTAGCGACTAAAGATTTCATTCGAAAATACAGATTATTTGAAGAATTTTTAAAAGTGAACAAGTGATCTTTTTTTATCAACTAAAACTTAATTACTAAAGAGTTTAGTTCAGGTTTTTTTTGGAATTAAAACGTTTAATCTTATATTATAATATATTATATTATCTTATATTTTTAATAAATTTGGGTTTTTAGCTTTTCCGTTTGTAGTCTTTTTTAGTTTTTACCATTCAAATTTGAATGAATATCAACTAAAAATTTTAGCTATTTCAGACATCTATAACAGATAAAGCAAAAACATATCTTAATGTAAAGTTTTTGAATTCAGTAATTTTTGCCATCCCTACGGTAGTTATGCCCAATCTTTGACAAAAAAGTAGTGGGCATAACAATTAAAAATTTGACGTGTGAATTGTGAGCATGGCTTTCACCTAATCATTATATGTCTTTTATATTTCATTATACATATTGTAGTATAATCTTGTTACTTACTAAATAGTTTGATCATACAATGAACATATATATTTGCACGACTTTCAGATCTCCAAGCCGTTTTTAGAGATTCTGTCGCAAGTCGCAATGCCCGTTTGATCATTTCTTGAAAATAAAAACCCCAATTTGAACTCAATATTACCCTTAATTCGATTTTGATTCAAGTGACATCAGACTTAACAAGGCAGTTGAGCTATGAAACTACGGCGTCAAGCAACATTTTCAATTTTTTAACAAGAACCAATGCCCAATCCAATACGATTACTTGAACCCTTACACTTCGTTCTGTGGCCGCTACGACGGTGAGGTTATGCGGGGATCCATTTTGCAATGAGATATCCGCTCGTTTGACGGACAAGGTTCCACTTTAAGAGTAAAAAGGCGGATTAAAGCTTCGGTGGTTTATTTAGTTGAGTGTGCTCCCTTTGTACGATTATAATCCAGGGTACCTATTCTGATCCATGAAAAACGGAGTCTCCACTCCGTCGTGCTGTATCCGATAGGTTTGAGCAGGTTGTCCGTTGATAGCCTGCAAAGTTCAGAACCACGCTTGCCTGGCTGTTCTATTATTTTTTATCGTTTTTTTAAGAGAAAACAAAGGCGAAATCACTGACGGTCTGAATCTTTGCAATTTCTTCCCCAAGTTTGACCGGTCCTCGCAGGAAAACGTAGCGAGCAGGAGTGTCCGCGCACGGTTCGAGCAACGCCGTAGAGTGTGATACGAGGTTTGTGGATTTGGCGTCCGGATGAGGGACTGTCGAGTACTATTCAGACAAATGATCAGACAGTTTGCCAACTCAACTAACAAACACGCAAGCAAAAACTAAACTAAAACGTAAGAAACCATTGTCTTAGTCTTATTTTTAGTCTTACCGCTTGAGCAACATGATTTGGCACGACGAGCAGGAGCGGAACGGTAGTCCAGCGCAGTACTAATAGTATCGAAGGCGCCACCAAATAACTCATGTCCGGTCCTATGATGTCACCCTCATCTGACTGGGGTGGAAATTTCTATTAAAATTGCGCATTAATTTCAAGCCAAATTTCTTCCAGTCCTCAGCAAAAAAACTTATTGCGCTACAAATAGATGTAAAATATGGTGGCTGCTAGCGTTAGGTAGGTATTGCATAATTTGTCGCGTTTACTTTGAGTTTAACTTTCAAGATCATTAGGACAATTGCCCAAGTCGTCTCGCTCGTCTATCCACCCTGCTGCAAAATGAAGGAATAGCAACCAAAGCCAAGTCTACCCATGAAAGGTGTCAAAAACAGCTATATTGTTTCTTTCCGGGTACATGTTTGATCGGAGACGAGGCAAACAGCCTGAACAGAGGCGCGCGCATGTTCTGTTGTGTTTGGTTAGTATGACATTGTGATTTGTTGGATAACGTCTAGGCCTACCAGATCGTGGTTTCCGGCTGCTACAGCGGACCAGTTATTAGTACAGGGTCTAACTGAGGTACCAATATTGTGTACACACAGTGAGCAGTGACTAGAGCAATTGTACATCCATACATTTTATTTTTTTTTCAAGTCAGAGGGCGAAGTTACGGGTCACTCTGCAGTTACACCCGCATATTTTCTGATCCATGAGATGATGGTAGCCAGCTCCATTTCCCAATCGTAAAATATTGTCTGCTCATGCCAATCAATTGAGAATCAAATTGGAGATTCGAGACAGCATAGAAAGCGTACTGTGATGTTTTTGGTGCATTGAGCAGTGATTGTGGCATAGCCAGTGGCCGGAATAGGTCAGGAAAGGGGAAAATAGGATTTTTGTAGTTTTCATTTTTTTTTGTTTTTTCCTCGTTTGTTTTCTTAGTTTTCATGTAGGCCGGAAAAGGGAGAGGAGTACGCCGGATTCTCATATGCTTTTTTGCTTTATCATTGGGTTTGTAGCAGTTCCTAATTGATTGTTTACGATAGTTCTTGCGCATTTCATACTAACTCGAACGATTCTTTCAAGCGAGCGCTCATACTAATCGAAGATAGAGCTCCAAAATATTATTTTCCAAAGGCCCAATACAAGAAAAGGTCATCCGGAAAAATAGTCCCAGAGAACCTCTTGCCCAGTCGCCGATGCGCAGAAAGCTTGCATGACGATGACCCCCTTTTCGGTACATCAAGATTTGCTGCGTTTGAGCGACGTGGGACTAGCAATAATCCAGCGGGGTCGCCACCCGACGCATCTAGATAGATTAAAGGCTAAAGTATCTTTTCAGTATATTATACGCATACCACGTGCGCTAGCCCGCTATCACATATATACGACCAGCTAAGTATACAGTACATTATACCGCCTCGTCACACGAACCGTAATATTCTTTCGTATGTATATGGTTTCAACTTCCACCCTACACATACCGGGGCTTAAGGGCTTAATTAAAGTATGGGCGTGTGTGATTTCCACGACGCACTGGATATCCGACCGCAGGCTCCTTAAGGACGCCATAGCACCATGCCATTCCTGAGTCTTCTTGCATGCCCATATTGTTTGTGCATTATTTCGTGTTAAATTACTGTCTCCTCTTTTGGAACCACTATCTACAGTATTGGATAGATTTCTTTCAAATACACCTGGCACCTTTGTTCCCAGCGACCGATCGAGCGTGAGACAAACACAATGACGAAGGATGTTTATGCCCTATCTCATAGCGGAGACACCGATAAACATGACCTGTTGGAGTTCCTGCAACCGCTTCGCAGCTGGTGGTACTGTCTTTATCATTCTAAGGAGCAAGACCGTTTTGTAATGGCACAGTCATCGCCTGCGACGGACACAGACGTTGTGGTTGGAGCCATGCCGTATGACGGACCGACCGGTTCGGGCTTAACTACCACAGTTATAGGTAAGTGTATAGCGGAAATTCAATATGCCCGATTTCTGAACACTCATTTTTGTGTCCTATTTCTGGCCACTTCTCTTTGGGTACTCTTTCTGACCACTTAGCTATTCCAGTATGATGCGGACTTTCCTTATGCATTAAGATAAACTTTTCTGGATTCTGTGTCATCTAATTTTATTTGGAGTTGACTGGCCTCAACCAGATTTGTTTCGAAAATTAAGGGGCAGAGCCGGGTGTCTTCTACAAAGAGAACTGGAAAAGTGAGCTTACTTATTTTCCAAGCAGTAGCCATCGTCCTGCTCCCCCCCCCCCTCAAATTCCAAAAAATATTTGGGTCATTCCAATCGATCCCAGACTTAGGACATAGCCAGATAAGTTTATTTTGGCTGTTCTAGAATTGCTAAGTAGCCAGGAATAGGACCCACAAGGGTACCCTAAAGCAATGAAGCGCCCTCTGCGTACTCAATATTTTCCAAGTTTTAGCAAAACCTTTTGTTAAGCAGTTTTCCTTATACGATTCTTTGAAATTCTTTTACATTTCTTTTACATTGACCCTAACTCGGGCAGTAACGGAGATTTTCCCTCCTGATCGACTTGAGTTTTGTTTGGCAAATAGCTTTCTATTAATCATGGTTTATCATTGGGGTCTCCGCGTGGAATTCACATTACGGTTTCAGAAAATAATAAGAAAGAAAAAGACTTCTCAGCGAGGTTGTGTTATGAGCAGGTGCTTGATTGGTTGAACGCTCACTATTTTCCTTTATTTTCATTGTAAACTATTTCGATTTTTAAAAACACATTCAAGTCTTCGCTGGGGAAGTCTTCCCCAGCGAGTTCGTGCTGTAAGCGGGTGCTAGATTGATTGAAAGCTCAATATTATCTTTGATTTTTACTGTAAAACATTTCGATTTTGAACATGCATTTAAAACATGTGTTAATGTAAATTTAATTTTGGAGTCAATCCGCATCAGCCGAATATTTTTCAGGTGTCAGGGAGGGGGCGAAGCTGTAGGCCAGTTTTGGAAAGCTACGCTCGAATTTCTTGTCCTTTTTGAGAAATACACACAACTCCGCCCCCTGACACCTGAAAAATATTAAGCTAATGCCGATTGACTCCAAATTGAATATAGCATGAGAAAATACATGTTTTGAATGTATTTTTAAAAATCGAAATGGTTTACAATGAAAATAAAGGAAAATAGGGAGCGTTCAATCAATCAAGCACCTGCTCATAAGACAACCTCGCTGGGAAGTTTTTTTCTTCCTTATTCTTTTCTGAAACCGGTAATGTGATTTCCACGCGGAGACCCCAATGATAAATCACGATAAATGGACAGCTATTTGTAAAAAGACTCACGCCGATCGGGAGGGAAAATCTTCATTACTGCCCGAATAAGTTCTGGCTATGGTGTTCTTGCATGGTTGTGTGCTTCACGTGGGTGGAGTTAGCCTTCAAGTGTAAACTTGTATGATTTGAACGTAGCAGACGGGCTTCACCCTGTGTGAAGGAATTGAAAGTGGCCTCAACAAGGCAAGGTGGCTAAACCTTGTTGTTAGGTCATATTGCGCAGTACAGTGTACTAGTTGGCTCACTGATAATGCGACACACAAATGAATACACTGTATTTATCGGGAAGAAAGGTGACCGGGCAGGTCGTATTACATCAACAATCACGACGGACGTTGCGTTGTAAAATATGTGCTACCATGAAGACAATGCGTGGTTTACTATTGCGTGTGCTAATGTCGTGTGTCCGATCGTTTAATCTTCCGCCACCCGATAGGTGGCGCCTTGTAATACTCGAGATCCACAGGAGGAGGAACTAACTGATCGGTGCAATAATAATCATCACAAAATGTCATATCTCGGCGTCTATTCTGGTTGTGGACTTAAAAATGAAATGCATAAAATGAGCGACCCATGATCACTAAACTAAGAAAATATATTGAAGCTTAAACGTGTTAAATACCCAGTACTAATACTTTACACATATACTACAGGAAATTTATCTCAATATTTAGTTTTGTCAACCTTCTTAGTTGTCAAAAAATTTCGCTTTTCACACAAGTTATTATTGTTATTATTATTATATTTTTTTCACGTGTGAGAACCCAAACTGCTTGGTGTTTCTGCCTCAGTCACTCTGTATATGGTTTTCGTAATGTCTGCTCCTCCATTGGATGAAGCCGAACGACATCGCAATCTTTTGGTTTTTTACATACTGGTCTACAACAAAAGTGATGTCTTTTTGTTTTCTCACAAACATCAATAAACATTGGTAGTCCATACCTTTATCCGTATTAATCATGCAGGTATAAGAATCCTTAGCTGACCGTCACTTAAGTCATACTACAGAGCACTATATGATATGTGATTGGTCTGAAACTCTGGATTCCGAAAACTCACAAACAACACGTGGCGTAGCACTTTCTATACACTACAGGGGCTCGTTTTGGGCTTAGAATATAAGTCCCTTCTCTTCCCCTTCTCCCGTTTTGTCCTCTGTTGCTTTTACAAGTGGTGATCAAGGTCCCTGTGTGTCATGATAACAAATTTGATAATTTTGGAAAGCCAATTTTTTTCTCAATCTTATAGTGTAAACACCCCGATATTGGATATTGATGGAATAAATGGTGTCACAGTGGCGCGTACTGGGGGTGGCATGTGGGGAATTGCCCCCCCCGTCCGAAATTGAAAAAGTGACCAAATGGTATCCCCTGACGTTTTTAGGGTAAAAATAGTAAAATCATACCAATGCTCCCCCCTTTGGATTTTTTCTCAACCAACCACGGAGCTGGAACGATGGAAGACGCACTGGATCAAGAACTGGGAGACGGAACGACCAAAGACGATCATGGGAGCGATAGCGATAGTGACATCAATTACTATCCTACCATTCGGTCCTTGTTAATTTAATTACAATTTTGCCCGTCAGTGTTGCTGAGTGCGAGCGGTCATTTTCGACCCTCAAGAGGTTGAAGACGTACCTCCGCTCTTTAATCGGACAGGAACGCTTAGTTGGCTTACCGTTGTTGAATGTCCACTTGGAGGTGGAAGTTACCCCAGAAGAGCTGGCGGGGGCGTTCATGTCTGTTAGTACTCGACGTTACTAAATTACGTGCATGTGTCCCCTTATATGTTTTCCTGTGGAAAATTATATTTAATAAATTAATAAATCCCCCCCCCCGTACCGGAAGGTCAAGACGCGTCTATGGATGTGGCCACGAGAGTAAAAATAAAAGTGGGCGTTTTGGTTTTTACTCCGCACTCGCTCGGCGGGAAATGCCCAATATTTAGGGTTTTAACTTTTTCATGATGATAATACAATAATGATTCTAAAAAAATTGATTCGCATTTTATCGAGTTAAAGGACGTTGGTCAACATCCGAAAATAGAAAAGAGACAAAATAGAAAATAGAAAAGGGGACTAAAAGGGAGAAAGGGGAATTTGTAGGCTACGCCCTGGCTGAGAGTCCTTACAAGTCGAAACCATAATCCTCGTGATAGGATCAGGGGGTGGGCAGAGGGGCAAAGTTCATTATTTTCAATATTATACCCTAAATTCGGCTTAAGCTCCCTAGTCATTTTGAAACTTGAGGGGGTGTGGGCGTTTGATTTCCAAAGCCTCCGAGGTTTCAAAATATTTTACAAAATTTCAGTTTTTTCTTCAAAATTAAGATCTGTTGGGGTCCAGTATAAGCAATATATGAGATGAATATGAATGCGAGATTTCAAATATTTAAAAACGGAAATTTGATGTTTTTGAAATCAGTTTGAAATTCCGGGGCCTGAAAATCAAACCCACACACCCCCGTAAGTTTCGAAAGGATCAGGAACAAAAGGCCCAATTTTGGATTCAATATTGAAAAAACATATTTTGCCCATTTGCCTACCCCCTGGCCCTACCATGAGGGGTCCTGGTTCCAATTTGTAAGGACCCTAAAGGAGCCTCTGCCTGTACATACTTGGCGCAGGGAGCGGGGAAGGGAGATGAAAAATGATTATTGATTGAAATAACCGTGATGGTGCATCTGGTGCGCGCACGCGCCCTCTCCTTCTCTCGGGGAACTCTGGCTGAATAAATATGCAAATGCTATAGATCGAGGGAGATCGTGGGCCTTTCCGTGGAACGACGTGTCGCCGTCCCCTCCTTCGTTCTCTTCATCATCCTCCCCTCCCTGGAAGCCGAGACCCTTCCACAGCGGAAGCCCTCCCGCAAAATAGGGTTCCGTGTGTTCGATCTGTTCGTGTACGTGTGTGTGTGTTGGTTGTCTGGTGTAAAACTGCACACACTCACAGCAAGGTAAACAGTATATCTGCCCCCCGACCCGCACTTCTCTTCTCCCCTTAGTCGTCCCTGTTTTTCTAGCACTTTGCATTTGCATATCACCGTGTGCAGGACATTTGGATCGAGTATTTTTCCACCCAAACTGCAGGACGTATCCAACTTGTTCACTGTTGTTTTTTTGCTCATTGTGTTGTGGACGCAGTCGTTTGAAATTTCAGAATTGTCGCTATTTACATCGATTACTACATGCGCACACGCACTGAATCATATGCAGCAGCCTGACTGCTGCTCCATCATTGCAAACTATTTTTTGTAATATTTTTACCTGACTGATCGTCGCCACTCGCCGAGATCAAAAATGGATTACAATTACAGCTACTTCGCTCTTCTTCCGAGTATGTATTGTAGATACACTTACGATACTAGTAGGTACACTAAATAGTTTAAAACGCGATTATCGTACATTTATGTAAGAACCGAATTGTGATCGACCGCTTTCTTGGAATTATGATGCAGACGTTTTATCTTCATCTGTATGGCCTATCGGGTCAATTTACCTCAGACCTAGACCTCACTATGGACTTAAGAATGGTTTACGTTAACAAGGGAAGATGTTCCATATTCTCATTGCGCTCACCGATTTCTACGGAGATGTCTTTAAGAATATGTGGTCTCTTTTCTTTGTTCGGTACCTTGGTATCATGAAGCACATCTGGGGCTTGTGCTTGCTTCAGCAAATATTGAAACGGACGAAATTTATTAACGAAATTTATTTATTGAGACACAGCGTCAAATAAGTGTTTTATCATTTAGTTTGTTCTTTACCATTCCTTCAATTTTCTTATTGAAAAATGAAAAAGGAGATCTTATAATTTTGATTATAACACCGCATTGTATTGTCGACTCTGATTTTCCTATTCCGTGTTTTGTAGATCTTCCTGCTGACACGTCGCCTGCCGCAGATGAACTCCTCAAGCAACGCCTACCCCACCGGAAACCCGAGGCCCCGGAGGGATGCTGCAACCGCAAACTCTTCTACGGCCTCATCATTGTTGTTGCCGTCGCGGTGGTGTGGGTCGCTGCCACGCAGTTCACACAGGAGACCCTACGACAAACCAATTTCGACGCACCCTTCTTCCTCAACTGGTTCAGCACCAGTTGGATGATCTTTTGCTATCCGCTCTACTTCTTTTTTGTCTGGATCAACTGCAAATGTCAGAATCGGGACCACCGACCCGCTATACGGTACAACGGAGCCATGATTGTATATGAATGACCCACGCCATTCGTTTCTCTTGATTGCGATCCGCTGCTTTAAATTTATTCTTAGTTATTAATTAAGACGCTGGCTTGATAAATATATTTCTATTTATTATTATTGATTATTACTATTATTGCTAATTACATTTATCATAAGCATTGCGAATTTACGACTCACGCTGAAATTTGTTTTCCAATTAAGAGCATTGTTTATCACTTATCTTCAAATATTAATATCTTCTATACTTTCAGTTCGTTTTTATTCACTAAAATTTAGACCGTTAGTTAACACTATTGCTTAATTATGGTTGCAACCCTTGACTTTACATTTAATTTTTGAATCTTTCAGAAATGCCTGGAAAATTTTCGGAGGAGAACAGATAAGTTTTTTCGTGGTCATCTTCCGCAGTGGCTGCTTCGCCATCATCTGGACCTCCACTAACTACATGTACTCATTTGCGTTGCGCATAATCGCCGCGTCCGACGTGTCCGCCCTCTTTTCTTCCAACACCGCCTTTGTTTTCTTCTTCTCCTGGACCATCCTCCATGAACGTTTCGAAGGAACCAAAGTGCGTATACGGGTATAAAATAAAGGAGAGTACTTTCAATACGCGATAAATACTTTTGCCTCTTTTGACACTCACCAAACCGCAGCACAAAAAAATTCATTCACGTTTCCATCTAAACCGAAGTTGAAAAGTGGTGCATGTGGCTTCCGTACAGTTATTCCATAATACTGTGTGCACTGTCTTGAAATTAAAACGATGGTCTCATTTTAAAAAATCTCATTGTATTTCAGCTGTTCGCGTCTATTTTTTCCCTCGCCGGAATCATCGTGATGAGCTACGTGGACGGTTTTCTGTGGGACAATCCCGCCTTAGCTGGCATTTTATTAGCCGTTGGAGCCGCCGTTGGCTCCGCTATGTACAAGGTACACACTAGTGCTGTTAACATTACGTGTTTGAAACTAAATAAAATATTAAATAAATTTAAATAAAACAATGGCTGTGTTTAAAAGTAATGTCAAACCTATAAAATCTAAAATAAGATCATGAATGAAATATCCTAATATTGAATTTTGAGGAAAATTAGGCATATAAATATTGATTACTGTTTTGGTGACTTTAAATAAAATAAAGGTATATTTTATTTAAAATCAAAATCAGCTTTTTAAGTCATTTCAAATATTTT
>LRSR01005895.1:0-10533 GCA_001579985.1 Hypsibius dujardini | reverse complement strand
ACAGACATTACTATCCAAAACGGAAAACCCCGTTATTTCAAGCTGCATTTCCCGTCTGGACGGTGGCCACATTGTTGAGCTGCCGCACACAGCAGCATGCCTTACACAGACAGACTGGATCTTCATTGAAATGATGAAATATTTATTTTACCCTACGTCCAGGGGATAGTGTACACACACTGCCGAGTCCTCACGTCCCGCAATGTTCCAATATTTATCTAGAACACAAATTCCCCCCTTTCATGCGCTGTATTCTTCCGCCGTTACCTCATCAGTGGTCAAGCATGTCAATGAAAATTCGCCGGTAGTTATGACACACAGACGCACACACAGACGCACACACAGACAGACAGACAGACACACGCACCTGAGACAACCTGCTGGACAATGGACCCGGCAGTCTATTGACCGGCTTCCTGGTCCGTTGATCGGTCGGTCAGTTGGTCCGTTAGTCGGTCGGTCAGTTGGTCCGTTGGTCGGTCGGTCAGTTGGTCCGTTGGTCCGTTGGTCGGTCGGTGCTCAATCATCAAGGAGGCCCATTCTGACCACGCAACCAAAAAGCGCAGTCAAGAAAAGAAAACAGATCGAACGATCGGAATCACGTGCCAACACTTTTACATCGAACCTCCATATACCTTCAGAAAGAACAAACCGCATTCATGTAGCAAGTATCACCAGAAATATCTCGACGAGTGACGGACCGAGTGTCAACGCATGACGGTAGGGCGAAAAGAGGGGGAAAGAGGGGAAAACAACGAAAAGCGCAAATATGGAAGACTACAAAGACGTACAAATTGAGTTAGCAGTGAATGTGTATGCTACAAAATCGAGGCAGGAATATTATTATATAAATAGGATAAATAAAACAAAAACCGTATGTGAATGACAAGTCCATTTTCAAACCGCCTGTCCTGGATGCGAGAGTTTTTTCCACAGGACACAACGTTGATGGTAAGAAATGACACCAAAACATCGGGGAAAGCGTGGTAAAAGGGTAAAATTAACGTTTCGCTCCAATGCTGCTAGACCCGAACGGATCAACTGCCGCTCACTAACGTCCAGACATACCAAATTCCTGCAAGAAATAAACATCCGTTAATGGAATTTGGAGAAATGCGGCACCTTATAAGGCTAAAACAAACCTTGGCATCATCGGCAGTAATATCACCGTAACGCCAGATGTTTTTCTGAAAGGCAGACACTGACCGTTAAGCACAACCTAATAGGTCGACAAGGCCTGACTGTCCGTCTGACTATCATGTCTGTCCGTCTATCAGTCAGTCAGTCTGTCTATCAGTCAGTCAAGTCAGTCAGTCAGTCAGTCAGTCAGTCAGTCAGTCAGTCAGTCAGTCAGTCAGTCAGTCAGTCAGTCAGTCAGTCAGTCAGTCAGTCAGTGTCTGTGTGTCTGTCGGTCTGTCTGTCTGTCTATTTGTCAGTCAAGAAGAGTTGAAACACATCCAACTGAGCCTGAACTCACCCGAGAGCGCTTGGCTTGTTCCTGCGCATCCTTATATTCCTCCATCTGCAGGACAACAAAATACGAGCGCATTACCAAACTGAGAAACAATCCACAAACGGGATGACCAGCTTACAATCTTCTGGAATCGACGTTCTTTGCGATGATCCAACAGGACCTGCCCATCGGTGATGAGCGTCTTGGCGACGTCGGCCTTCGTGTCCGACTTCAAGAGCGTCACGGAATTTCCATACTCCACGTTCAGCAGGACCGGAACGCCGTCCTTGACCAGCACTCCGAACGCGTATTCAGCATCGGAATCCTGTGAAGCCCGATGCCAAAAACCCTGTTGACGTTTCCCCAACAACCAAACAGGCCAGCTGTCGACCGTACCTCAGTGTGTTCGCGCACGAACGCCAGTCCGTACTCCTTGGCAAACGGTTCGGCAGACTTCAGCGATGCCGGCAGAAGTGCGAGATTCCCCACGGAAGTGGATTCCCTCTATAAGACCCCCCCCCCAAAACATTTGCACATGAAACGCGAGGAACCAATATCGCACTTTTCTCGAGGCAATAAATGCAACATACGTTGCCGTAATCGAGGTACAAAATTTCGGCCTTTCCACCCTGCAACGCCTCCACCTTAGCGCGATACCTAAAGAAAACCATTTTTCACACAAGGCACTCCAATAACGTCAAAACGATTAGTCTGCCTGTCAATTCGTCAGACTGCATGCCTGACCGTCTTCCTCCGGCCGCACCCACCATTGACCGTCACTGAAGCGAGCCGCGCAGACATCACCGCGCTTCGGAGCATACGAGCCTTGGAGGGGAGGATTTGAACTGAATTCCTGGCGAACATTATCCATTAGTGCTTCCAATTTTGGACCTGCAAGACCACATAAAATCGTTTTGGAGTAACGATGAGAGTTCACGCAAATTTGTGTCTGTCTGCCTGCCTGCCTGCCTATCTGTCTGTCTGCCTGTCTGCCTATCTGTCTATCTGTCTGTCTGTCTGTCTGTCTGTCTGTCTGTCTGTCTGTCTGCCTGCCTGCCCGCCCGGGTATGCCAAAGTTTACCGTCTTCCACATTCTGAGCGAAGAAATGCAAATTGGGAAGTGTCTCCACGACCATGACGCGTTTGTAGTGCTCCGAGCGGTCGGAGTGGTCGTCTTCCGTTTTCACTTCCGCCTCGGACTCCACAAAATTGGCCCAAATCTATAACGTGCAACGTGGAAAACACAATCCCGATTACAACCTCATTTGAACACATTTTCAAAGATGTATTTCAATGGAAGCAAAACCCTCCCGTCATATCAAACATAATCTACTTTCACTTCACTTAAATCCATTTCTGTCACTATTATCCAAAGTCGAATAAACACAAACTGACATTTACTAATTCAAAGTTGCACAATTATATTTATAGATTCGGATACTTTTTCTGAAGAAGTCCTTGTTCAACGCTGAAAAATACATCGTTGCTTCCAGTTTTCAGCAAGTTTTTCAGTTTACGTAAACTTACGCCAAGTTTTCGCGCCTTGGCGTTGGCCTCGGCCTTCTCCAACGCACTCAGATAGGGACTGCGTTCCGCAGAGTAATGGTTCACCGAGCCATGACCGGCTTCCACTAGCTCCAGCGAGACGTTCTTTCCCTCCACAAACATCCACCCGATAAAGTTGCCCACTTTGTCCATATCGGAAATCTCAACAGTGACCTGCAACCGTAAAGCCCGTCTGTCAAACTAGTGGCCACCGCGGTTTAGGAAAAGCAGATTCTTACGTCACGTTGGGCGGCGAGTTCTTTCGAAAAGTTCAACGCAGCCTCACCACCTTCCTCGGCCGGGAGGATAGGACCGTTCGGTCCGGCCGGTCCCATTCGACTGCCTTTCGGGCATCGAACACCTAAGAAACAACAACAAATCCGTTTATTGCCCAGACAGACAGACAGACAGCCAGACAAACAGACAGACAGACAGACAAACAGACAGACAGACAAACAGGCAGACAAACAGGCAGACAAACAGGCAGACAGACATGCAGACAGACATACAGACAAACAGACAGACAGACAAACAGGCAGACACGCAGACAAGCAGGCAGACAGACAAACAGGCAGGCAGACAGACAGACAGACAGAAAAATAGTCCTTACCGGCCAATATGAGGCTGACCACGCAAGAAGACTTGGGAATGAGAATGCGGAACCTCGATCCCGAACCGACATACTCCACAATGGCTTCCTGCTTCCCGGCACGCTGGAATCCGGGTAGAAAGGCCTTGGCCTTGGCAGTGTCCTACGAACAAGTAGCAAAAGACCTCATTACACTACAGCAACATATTAAAACACCGGCGAAAACTTACGCCGGAAACATCAGCGACCCGGAACCCGGTGGCAGTCTTCTTGCCGTGGAGACCCTTCTTGCCGGCCTGTGCCTTCTGCTCCGCAGCCAAAAGGACATCGTAATTGGACGGTCGCTGCTCGTCATCTTGGCGGTAAAAGACGATTGAGGCAAGGCCACGGCTGAGAAGAGCCTCTGCCACGTTGGTATCTCCAATCACCACGGAGCAGCAGTGTCGCTCGGGGAAGTCGCGCTCAGCTTCTCCGGCCCGAGGCTGTTGCACGTAATCCAGCGTCACATCTACCTGTAACAAATATTTTGTTGATATCTGAAACAGAAGGACCGGAAATGAAATTCTACCTTCTGGCCGATCAGTTTCTTGCGCAGAAACTCGCGAGCCTCAAACATGAACGGAATGTCGTAGATCGGTCGGAACTTTTCCTTCCCAGTTTTCGGGGGTCCCGCAGCTTCCTCGCCCGGGGCCAACCTAGTCAACAAATCCACTTAAGCAAAAGCTCTCCCACTACATCCCGTCAAGTCCTCCACACTGTGGATGAATATATGAAATATACTTTGGGGGCCGGACACCGGAAATGAAAATCTTCTTCAGCTGGCCGGAAGCGAGCTTCACTGTAATGGAGTCCGCGTTGTTGATCTCCACAACCTAGAAAACACGATTTTCTTTCTAATATTAGGGCTATCCCTCTGAGGGATAATCAAATATACCTTAGCAGTGTAGTGTTTCTCGCCTTCCCGGAAATTTATCTGGGCGGGTTCGTAGTTTTTCCATATCCGAATCTTTTTCTCCTTCGCTTCCCTAAAATGGAAAGAAAGCAGATTCTGAATTCACACGCACTAGGCAGGCAGACAGACAGACAGCCAGGCAAGCAGGCAGGCAGACAGACAGACAGACAGCCAGGCAGGCAGGAATACAGCCAGACGGGCAGGCAGGCAGGCAGGCAGGCAGACAGACAGATAGATAGGCAGACACACAGATAGACAGGCAGGCAGGCAGATGGAGAGACAGATGGGCAGGCAGGCAGGCAGATGGAGAGACAAACGGGCAAGCAGGCAGACATACAACCAAAGGAACTAACCGTTCGGCAGCACGGAGCTTATCGGCTCCTCCACTGTACATTCCGATGCTCCAATCGACGCAGCGAGCAAAGCCCTGTTTGAGCAGCGCTTCTGTGATCGAACCAGCCTGGAACCACGAGCAATCATCAGCCACAGCGAAGTCCCACAGGCTAAACCGTCTGGAACAGGGCTTACCGGATGGACAATTGTGCCAATGAGGAGGTTATTATTCAGGCCCTCCAGAATGATCTCCACATCCCGCTGTAAGAGGCGGCTTTCGGTGAAGAATTTCGCTTCGTCAGCGTATTCGTCCTTCGAGCCGTCCTGCTTGAAACTGGGACCCTGGAAAACGCAACCAACCAATCGTACCAACCCGCTTTGCATCTGCACACAAGCTCAACTCAAGTCGACTTACCCGAATGCCAGTCAGCGCGATCATGGCGGGATAGAAGTCCGGCAGCAAGGTGGCGCGGACGGTGCAGCAATCCCGAACAAACTCCACAACCGCTATAAGGGACAGGGAAAAAAGACAACCTAAGTTGCCACCAAGCCACGGAACCACGCATGAAGGGAACTAGTGCGAACCTTTGATGGGCTTCTTCTTATTGGAATCAAAGAATCGCTGAACATTCTCCACACTCCAAGTGATGTCGCGAATGTGCTCCTTCGGATCGGCATTCGGCTGCCACCGACCGAGACCGGCGGCCCTGGCCTTCTCCTCCAGCTCGATCAGACGGCCGTACTGTTCGTCCGGACGGATGCCGGTCTTCTTCACTTCCAGCCAGCCTTCAGAGACCATGGTCTCGATGACGTTCTCCGTTGCCTGTCCATCTAACAAAGACAAAGCAAGGCTAAGCGATTGACCGGCTGCTTGGAAAAAGAATATCCCCTCAGCTTCCTTCAACCTAACTAGTGTTCCTAAAAAACAAAATTTCTAATTTAAATTTAAATTAAAAACTGACGGCGACCAAAAACTATTTCAAAATTAAACTACAAAAGACTCAATTTAAACTTAAAAAGTTATTTTGGGTATTTTCAATCGATTCCGAATTAAAATCAGCACGTGACCATAGGTTTGATTTTAATTTAAATTAAAAATCAACACGCGACCATAAGTTTGATTTTAATTAAATTAAAAATTAAAACGTGACCATAAGTTTGATTTTAATTAAAATTAAAATTAAAACGTGACCGCAAGTTTGATTTTAATTAAATTAAAAATTAAAACGTGACCGCAAGTTTGATTTTAATTAAAGTTAAAATCAGGTAGCTTAAACTGAAAAAGCAAATTTCGGCCTGTTTAAATTACTCTTTAATTCAATAAAAAATCCACTCCTCCATCAGAATGAGTCAACAAAAGGGAGCATGTACCTTCCGTCAGCCACAGCGAACCATATTCCCGACCGCTGTTCGGGACTGTATGATCCACGGAAGCCTACAGACACTCAAGACACCTTTGAGACCTGAACCAGAAGGGGCGACACGAAAACAGCTGACTTCATCCGCGAAACAAGCCCACTCACCTGGACCTCCTTGCCGATGACTTTTTTACGGAGGTATTCTCGCACTTCCCAGGCAAACGGCTGAAACATACAAGACATCCTCGACTTACAGACATCCTCGACTTACAGACGACTTACAGACATCCTCGACTTACAGACATCCTCGACTTAAGAGACATCTTCGACTTACAGACATCCTCGACTTACAGACATCCTCGACTTACAGACATCCTCGAATTACAGACATCCTCGACTTACAGACATCCTCGACTTACAGACATCCTCGACTTACAGACATCCTCGAATTACAGACATCCTCGAATTACAGACATCCTCGACTTAGAGACATCCTCGACCTGGACCAGTGAGGTCCCACTGACGTAAGCAGAATGACCGGCTCTCACGTACCTCGTCGTCTGTGAAATCACCCGGTGCGTTGCCTCGTCTCGCCAAGCGAGGAGCTGTGACACTGCTAAAGAAGAGCTGCATCTCCAGCGGCGGTCCATTGCGCGGCGGACCACGGATCACAACGGCGTCCCCGGACAGCACCTACAGTACACATGACAGACCGTTTTCATTATAACACCATTTCATAACAACATTGTAGAGGGGAAATTCAAAAACAAATCGATCATTGCTTTTTTCAAAAATTCGCCTAGCGAAAATGACTTTTTAAAATTCAGTGGAGAGATATTCAAAACTGACGGTGTAAATACAAGTGCATGTACAATTAAGAAGTTAATATTAAGTCTGCCGATTTGCTCCCAAAGTGAACTATCGAATTCCATGACGAAGCATGAGGATTGCCGGCACGGAAGGAAATAAAAGTGCAAAATGCGGAATCAGACGCCATCAGCTGTTCACGGGGTTCTTCGACAAATTGACAGTTTCTATCCTCCGAAATCTCCAGGCTCGCCACAAAACTTAACTATCCATCCAATTTCAATCTTGTAAATTTAAGTTCAAAAGAGATTTCCTGGACGGAAACGTAGTGGCATGCGGAGAAGAAAAATGCGGAGAAAAAAATGCGGAATCGGACGCCATCAGCTGTTCACGGGGTTCTTCGACAAATTAACACTTTCCATCTTCCGAAATCTCCAGGCTCGCCACAAAACTTAACTATCCATCCAATTTCGATCTTGTAAATTTAAGTTCAAAAGAGATTTCCTGGACGGAAACGTAATGGCATGCGGAGAAGAAAAATGCGGAGAAACAAAAAGGAATCGGACGCCATCAGCTGTTCACAGGGTTCTTCGACAAATTAACAGTTAACATTTTCCGAAATCTCCAGGCTCGCTACGAAACTAAACCATCAATCCAATTTCGATCTTGTGAATTCAAGTTCAAAGAGATTTCCTGGACGGAAATGTAATGGCATGCGGAGAAGAAAGTGTCTCCTGCGTACCTGTTTCACTACGCCATGGCGCCTTCCGCTGCCGCCGGTCGTCTGCGTCAGAGGCTCTGGATTGCTGACCATTTTTCTTTCTAGATGGTTAGTGCTTCGATGCCTTTAAAAAAAAGTTGAGGAAGTGCAGGAGCGAGGGGTTTGCGGACTTGCGGAGGGAGCAGGAAGATTTCAAGAGGAAAACAGCTGCGGCAATAATATCGTTTATAGTGAGACGTGGAAAATGGAGGTGTGGCCTAATTTTGACCGATTTGATTGGATGAAAAAAAAGATCGCCCGGTGATTGGATGAAGCAAGTGAAAACGTCACCAATCCAGTCTGACGTCACTGATGACTAATCACTTTGAAAAAGTTATAAAAAACATTGCCAGAAGCGCTTCGTGTAACTTTTTCATGCATGCACTGCAAGCATATTTAAGTTCCATTGGTCATTATTGGGATGAGTCGATGTTAGATGTTCTCTCGTCGGGTACCGGTAGATGCGACACCTTGATGGAATGGTTGATTCTTGTTTCGATTTTATTCTCTAGTGTGGGTGAGTGCAGTTGATTGATGTATTGAGCATTTTATTCTCTAGTGCTGGGTTAGTGCAGTTGATTGATGTATTGAGCATTTTATTCTCTAGTGTGGGTGAGTGCAGTTGATTGATGTATTGAGCATTTTATTCTCTAGTGTGGGTGAGTGTAGTTGATTGATGTATTGAGCATTTTATTCTCTAGTGCTGGGTCAGTGTAGTTGATTGATGTATTGAACATTTTTTCTATGGTGTTGAGTGAGTGCAGTTGATTGATGTGTTGATTAACCTATTATAACGAGCTTCTTTTGTTCTTAGCGTCGCATGTTTTATTTCACTTTCTCCTTGTGAACTTTTCTGCAGTGACGTCGAATCAGATCATTCGGATGGCATGACTATAGAACGATAATGATAAAAGTTCAATGTCCGGTACGCTGAGAATTTGATAGTACCACCGATGTATGAGTAATAGTAGGATCTGAACCGAGAAAGGGCCATCTATATTAGAGGAGGCGTAGGAGTATCATCTCTCGGTTGGCAATTTTTCACTTGTGCATTTGTTTACGGACCTAATTTTGCTTTGCTGTCTTTCTTTTTGCTTCTGCAACTCCACAAAATTTTATCCTTAACGTTTCTCTTAGCAGGTGTAATTGACTGTACCAAAATATTCCAATCCAATACGAACTTCAGTAATGTCCGATTCTAATCCGTTCGGCGATCCGGACGCCCGGAATGCCACCAATAATCCCTTCGTGGTAAATTGAGACGCGGTTCATTCAAACCAATCAACTCAATCAACCAATCAACTCAATCAACCAATCGACCAATCGACCAATCAACTCAATCAACCAATCAACCGATCGACCAATCAATCAATTGACCAATCGACCAATCGACTCAATCAACCAATCGACCAATCGACTCAATGAACCACTGGCGCCAGTTGTGAAGACGCTGTTTTTTCCCGACAGGACGGAGGATCGGCAGTTTCCGCCGCCAACACGGGAGCACCCAGCCAAAACTTCATTCCCTCGGTCGCGCCAACTACCGCTCCATCATCAGGAGCCGCAGCACCGAACGATTTCTCCACTCCGTTTGGATTCTACGAAGATCAGTCGAGACGACCTGTAAGTCAATGTGGCGGATCGAGGGGGGAGATTCATCCGTGCTTTATCATAGGGGTCCAGGGGCGCTTTTGGACCCCAATCTAATTTTGTCCCCTCAATCCGCCGCATGCTGTTAATTAGGCAGCATATGGTGCGACCACTCCATCGTCACAGCTGCCAACTGGAAATATGGCCGGCAGCTATTCCGACGGGGCGGGGAGAGTGGACACGTCTGATCTGAGGAAGCGGCAAGAGGTAAACCGTAAACCCATTCTTGTCTCGTTGAGTGGCGCGTGTCTTCTCTGCACTCTCCTTGTGTTCTGGAAACCAATGGATTTTTTTTGCCTAGGACCTGGAAAGAAAAGCGGCGGAATTGGACCGTCGAGAATCCGCACTTCGTAATGGACCAAATATCGGTTAGTCGTTTGTTTGAATTGAATAATGAAGGTGCCAATCGACCAATCAACCAATCCGAGATGGGCTTTCTCAATCAACCAATCAACAAAGACTTGCGCTTTATCAACCAATCCAATCCGACGTGCGCTTTATCAATCAACCAATCAACGGAGACATGGGCTTTCTCAATCAACCAATCAACGGAGACATGGGTTTTTTCAATCAACCAATCAACGGAGACATGGGCTTTCTCAATCAACCAATCCGACACGGGGTTTATCAATCAAGCGATCCACTGGTCGGTCGATCGGGTCATTCATGCGTTTTCTCTGCTACCTTGCAGTGAAGACCAATAACTGGCCGGGGATTCATTGTGGGCCAATTGGACCCTGTTTTTATCAGGATTTCGACGTCGATATTGCTATCGAGTATAAGGGAATTGTGAAGGGAATGTATTACGTTTGGCTGGGTAAGTTTGAACTTCAGACACCTCGCCGTTGTTCCGTATATCTTTAGCTAGAAGTGGGACGAAGGAATAATAATGTCTGGATTTTTCCTATTTGCAGCATACAGCTTGATTCTAGTACTCGACATGATTGCATGCATTGCATACATGGCCACGGTGGGAGGGACGACAGTGGCAACAACATTTGGTAAGTATTTGAGGTTTAATAATTTTACGATTGTCTATCTATCTGTCTGTCTGTCTGTCTGTCTGTCTGTCTGTCTGTCTGTCTG
>LRSR01005894.1:0-19915 GCA_001579985.1 Hypsibius dujardini | reverse complement strand
ACGTATTGTAACAGCGTTTGCGTTTGTGCGTGTGGGTGTGCGACAAGGTAGCGCGGGATTCTGGGACGTATTGTAACAGCGTTTGCGTTTGTGCGTGTGCTCAGTTCAGGGCACCCTGTCACCGTGTCCTGATTCTAGGACGTATTGTAACAGCGTTTGCGTTTGTGGGTGTGCTCAGTTCAGGGCACCCTGTCACCGTGTCCTGATTCTACGTTGGACGAGTTGAAACAGCTTTCCCGCCTCTGGATGATGTGTCCGCTCGAGAGGGTAAAACGCCACGACCGTTCATCAGGTCCCTTAAACGTCTGCGGTATTCCGCATTGGACAAAAGCAGAATGCACTGAAAACAAAAACAAAATTCACAAACTCAGCCATTATGTAGAACTGGATTGGAGAGTTTATGGATCGAATCCTAATCCAGACGCAGGAAAAGGTAAACTTGAGACGCACCGGTGTGAAAGCGTACTGGCAAGCCGTTGAGGTCCTGCCCCACATTACCGAGACCGGGTTCGTGCCGTACAGGGATGCAAACATTGCGGTGATGAT
This sequence comes from Hypsibius dujardini, assembly GCA_001579985.1. Lineage (NCBI taxonomy): Eukaryota > Metazoa > Tardigrada > Eutardigrada > Parachela > Hypsibiidae > Hypsibius > Hypsibius dujardini. Next base: position 19,369 of record LRSR01005894.1, on the reverse strand, counting down.
GTACGCAGGAGATGCGCAAATGCAGCTCCAGAGAAAGGTCAGAACCAACATTTTGGCCATATTCAGACGACGCCGAGTCCTCCGATATTCGGCCGCTGGATTGCCAGAACGGTCCGGTGCCACGTCCCTAGCTCGGAGTCGCGAGAAGCCAAAGCATTTCCACAAAATCAACAGGGACCCAGCTCCGGATACGGCATAGGGAACGTATGTAACCATGGCCAGTAGAAATGTGCCGAGACGACCGATGGCCGTTATCTGGCACTGACCTAAAGGAGACATGACAGTCCCCAGACCGCCCGCAGACACGGTGAAGGGTAGCGTGATCCCGATGGAGATCAGCCAACAACACGTAATGATGGCTGCGTTGACGGCTGCGGATGTCCAAGCTTTATATCGGTGGGGGAGATACAGCGCAACGAAACGGTTCAACGCCAGACCGGCATCGGACCAGTTGACCACGGACACGTTGATCGAGTAGAGGGTGGTGTAGAAGCGGCAAGTGTTACCGGCGATGAACCATCCGTCACGTTTGGCGAGGACAATGAAACTGGCCGCTGGCAGGGTCACCAGACACATCAGGAGGTTGGTGAAAACGAAGTGAAAAATGAGAAGACTGACACCAGCTTTGCCGAGCTTGGCTGACCAGGTGACTCGAAGTGTGAGGAAGTTGTTGAGGACACCGATGAGACTGATGGTCAGGGTGATGGCTACCAACGCCGTGAGTTCCGTCTGCTTTGCGCGGGATAGAGGCGGAAAGGGCGCTGCGGTGACGGTGAGGTTGGAGTCGTTCATCTTTATGATTTTCCGGCTAATAGTTATGGAAATCCCGAAAATGTGAGCCCTGTACCCTGACTGCAAAAAACTGCTGCAGATTTTAGAGGGAATGTGTTGGTTCGACCAAGGGACTTATTAACATGATGATGAATGAGCCTTTGGGGCCCGATGGTTTGGTGGGGCGGTCTCTGAAACGTCTACAGGATTCTCTATAAACAGATCATCCAAATTGTTCCAAGGGATGACAGAAGGGACGACATTGGGAGTCCGATATCTGTCCCGGCAGCCCTCGCATCAGCTTAAACGAATAAACAGATTTTTTTATAGATCTGGAGGGACCCATGAGCCCACATCAGAATATGCTCGCTGTACCCTGCGGCTCAAATTTTAACTGTAATCAGCATCAATTCGACGGGGCCTGAGATGAGAGTGAAAAAGGAATGTGAAAGGTCATGCCTACTCAAAAATATGAAAATCCTTGACCTCCACAAAATCTATCATTATTCCACAAATGTACAATTTGTTGCCGTTGGCGGTCTTTCGCATGGATCTAGTGCTCTTTGACGTAACCGGTGATGTAAGTGGTTGTTTGTTTCAGAAGACTGAGCCGAGTTATGGATTGTTTCTCGCTAACGTTAAGCTGGCCCGTGCAACGATGACTCATGAGTTTTATATAATAGTATTTCTCTCGCGCGATAGCTTCACGCACAGGAATACATTATGCCGTAACCCTAGTCCGGGGTGCGCGGATCCTTATGTCCAATGTTGGTAGATATACGGTAGGTTTATTTTACTGCGTGAAGGGTCGGCCTGCATGATGCAGGTAGGTCTGGTTGTTTGAAGGTCACTCCGGTTACTGGATGACCAGTCAGTCAAACCCAATAAAACCCATCAAAACCCATCAAAATCCATTAAAACCCATCAAAATCCATCAAAACCCATCAAAACCCATCAAAACCCATTAAAACCCACGGTCAGGCGAACGATTAACCCGCACGGTGACCGGTCAGTTCGGATTATGATAGTCAGCCTGGGTGCTCGGTGAGCCCGGTGGTGGGGCCTACTGGTATATGAAAACCACAAAAACAAACCGAAAAACCCAAATGGGGAAAACTACAAATATCAAATTTAACAAAAAGGTGAAACACGGAAAACTAAAAATGAGAAAATGAGAAAAATTACGAATACCAAGAAAACTAAAAGTGGAAAATACGAAAGAACTATTTCATCAGCCCAGTTAGTTTCTCAATTAACGTGGCTAAATCTTAGCGTCGAAGAAATGATCTCTTTATTGCTTGCATGTGCGAAAAGTTTGATTCAAAACAATCAATCGCGTAGCTTCTTAGATTGGTCCACAACTAACTGTACAGAAGCTGAACTGCAACTTTTCTTCTTAAGAGAACTGTCCAACCTCAAATCCCTTATTTCCGAACCTCATTGCAATTTCATTTATCATCGCAAAGTAATATTACAAGCGCACGACAGTGAGAGAAGGATAAGCGAACAACGGAGTGCTTGTTAAAAAGGTTGCACTCGTAAATTTAATTTCGTAAAGACTTCATTCATAAATTTTCCATTTACAATTCAAAATTTCGTGGTGAAATGTTGCGCTAACCGTGATGAGGAAAAGGTCGTGTCATGTCGGGGTTGCGAGCATAGACCTCTCCTTTAGATTTCGAGTGCACTTAACATTTAACTTGTCAGGTCCGGCAGATTAATATAATGAAAATAAAATTGCAGAATTTATTTACTCATTCTTTTTAATAATCAAGAAGTCTAGGATGGGCCTGAAAGGAGGCCGAGGTAGAGGAGGAGGAGGAGGTAAGCCGAAGTAGAGCCTTCTTTATTGATAATTTACTCGGAAAATCTGGAATTGGCATGTTTCCCGGTATGTGCGACGGTATAATAGTCATGAAACGACAACTGGAGGTTCGTATTTTTGCATCCTCTTGGAGTGATGAATGAGCTCTTTCCGTTTTCAAGAGATTGATTTTCTGAAACAATTTTCTCAAAAATCGACAAAGTAAAGACAGCGCCTATTCAACGAACAAGAGACAAGCAGCCCATCACGCTGATGATTTGGACTATCTGACAGCGCGACGGTGAGTCAACAGACAGAAGACACAGATTGACATTAAAGGTCGTTGAGGCTCGTGATTATTCAACTAATAATCTCCCTGGTTTTGCAGGTGTTTGCACTGGCGAAAAATTGCACACCCTTCGACTGGCTCCCGCCTTTTCTTTGTTTATTGACGCAACTCATTGAGGCCACTCGTAAACTCATCATCGCGATAGACGCTCCTTTCCTAATGCCCTCGCTAATTTGCATTATCAAACGGACTGACAAACCAATCAAGCAGCTTCATCTTGGAAGACCCTTCTTGTTATTGCAGAAGTTTTTTCACATACGCCCTGTAAGAGAAGAAGGAACCCATCATGCCTGAGGCTTTGGTCAACAACACATTTTTCATCTGCAATCTGACCCTTGAAAACGCCACATTCCTCAACGTCACCTCTCCGAGCGTCAATTTCCATTGGTCGCCGATGGCAGTCTTCAATACAAGCAACCTCTGCATTGGTCTTCTTGGAAACAGTCTACTCCTCATCCTGCTGGTGACTGACAACCGGCTTCGAACGCCCTTCAACCTCTACGTTATTGGCCTGGCCTGTGCCAATCTTCTCAGTCTGACTTACATTCCGTTTACCATTCTCAGCAACCTGACTGGGGAAGTGTGGATCGCCGGTGAGGCGGCTTGTTCCTACTTCTTGTACCTCAACTGGGTGGAGTGTAGTACGATTTACTACCATCATCTGCTGGTCGCCGTCAACCGGGTCTGGGCTATCATCCATCCTGTGTCTTACCGTACCCGGCATACCAAACGACTGGCGCAATGCCTCATCGTGGCGGTTTGGGCCTTCACTCACGCAATCATGCTCCCGTTCTGGGCTCTGGACACGCTGTTTCACCGACGAACAATCGCGCAGAATGGGTTCGCGTGTCTAGCCAATGACAGGGAACAGTATGCGTATTCGGTAGTCGCACAAGTGATCCTCTACTTGCTGCCGATATTCGTCCAGATTCTGGTCTTCCCGGTGGTTTACTTCGCGAGAAAAGCGAGAACCATGCAACGAGCGATGGTCGCTCCGGTTGATGCGGAACCGCAAAGAGCAAGCCTTCCGTGTAGTCAGTCTATAGGGACCGTGCAGTCGACAGTCGCAGGTAGAATTGGTCACCATTAAAACTAAACGAAAGGTTTAGTTGATACACGAAACTATAAATTAAACATTGTAACCAATTTTTAGTTGATTAAAAACTAATTATTTGGCTAGTTATATTTTTATTCGTAGTGACAGAGGCATCTCGGAGCCTCAATCGAGAGCAGAGCACTCGACCCATCGCTCCAGGCGCCGTGCGAGCCAGACGGAAGAATCGTTCGGGTCTTGTTCTTTTGGCGCTAATGTCGCTGTGTGCACTGGTCAGTTGGGCCCCCATCACATATTGGTCCTTCGTGGGGACACTCAGCCAAGATCTCGTTCTGCCGGAGCATGCGTGGGACATTTTTATGGCCCTGGCGGCAATACAAGCGTCCACCGATCCCATTATTTTCCTCTTCTCCATGGGAAAGCTGAGAGACGCAGTGTGGAGACTGGCGCACCGTTTCATCGACCGTTTTCGGCCTCAATAGCCAGCCCTGAAGCGATGCGGATTGCGGAGTGTCCTTTCCATGGCGGGAAGGGCGGGAAGGGCGGGAAGGGCGGCACAGTTGCCATATGGTTGAAGTCCTTCCTCGCTGACGACTGAGAGTTAATGAAGAGTTGTAAACAAGGCCTTCTAATTACTCTAGCATGACTTTAAACGACTACAGCACGTGCAAAGCGAGTACTTGTGTTTAGACCAATAGACGAAACAGCATCATTCAAGTACGAACCCTTGGGTGACTCAGACTGACTGAGACCAAACCCTGCAAAAAGACAAACTGCATCGGAAAAAAAATGAAAATTGAGATATCTTGATTTAGGCAAATTAAGAGGAGTCATTAAGATTGGAGCCTACTTAGAAATCAAAAATGTGATCGACTTGAATTTGTGGCTCAAAGCAGTTTAATATCAGGCCTTAACAAAAGCTGTTTCACGTTTTTCTATAAGAGGAAGCATGACGCGCCAGAGCGGTTTGCTGAAGTTTCACGCGAATAAATAATAATATTCCATACTGCGTAGGACTTGGCGCTGTACTTCTCCTACCGATACAAAGCCTGGACGTCGACACCTTAAAGGGCCTAAATGTTTTGCCCCGCCCCTGGAGGCGGGAGAATTCATTTTGGATTCCGGGAGGGGATGTAACGACCCGGTCGACCCAACGGTTAATCCGCCACTGACGAATCACATTCACAAACGATGACAATCCAATCGAAGGAGAGTTCGAGTTTTATCAGATAATTATTCCCTTGCTGCATCAAACCTAATCAAGCAATCAGTTCAGCTCAGTTTTAGCCCGAAACAAGACCATTGACGGTTAAAAAAGTCCAATTTTTTTGCCAACCAGTCCAGATCCATAAAGCTCGACCGAGTATGAGTATTTTTATACAATCATAATGTTGGATTCAGTATTTCTAACAGAAATTCAGATAAATTGAGATTTTAAATCATCTCATTCCGACCTTTTATCAGACGACACTGATTTCCAGTCGTCCTTTTCGTTTCCCAGTTATATTGCGGGTAATCCTTGAAGTCCACGAGATGCCTTTGGAACGTGCAATTATGGGTAACACACCACGTGACTATGACTTAGAACTTACAAGTTCTGATGCTCATGGTCACGCAGCGTGTTAACCATAACTCGTTCAGTTCTGCTTAGAAGTCCGTTTAATTATACAGAGCTCTTTATCGCTCGCACCTTATCCGTGCCAGCCGCGAAACGACTTTTCGATTGTGCAAACGGGCATCTGACGTAAGTACGGTAGTTCTCCAATATAGATAGGCACATCCGCATTGGCGCAACCAGGCCTTCGTGATGAATAGATGTTGATGTCCGACGATTAAGATACAATTGTTATAAATTTGGTGTCCGAAAAATGGATTGCTATTTAAACGGAACGGATCTCGTACCACATTTAACAAGGCACAGTCGATCTGAAGTTAAAGTCCCGACGGGTCAAAAATTCTTTCGTTGAGTTATTCCATTTCCACGAATAGACATCCTAAGAATGATGCGCCTATTCCTTTTCTCGGCAGTTTTGGCCTTGGTCAGAGCACAAAACGGTCAGCAATTGCAACGGCGTTCTCTGGAGCATGATTGATCAAGATGTTCTTCTCACTTCTCTGCAGGAATAATTCTTTTCGACGGGCTTGAAGCCTTTCTCGAGTCGCCCAATTACCCCGACAGCTACGACAACAACCTCGACATTGTAGCGACCATTGTGGGACCGGTTGGATCGCGTCTCAGCGTGAGTGCGAACCAAAGAGACCCTCCTCATTGAGATTTACACACAAGAACATTTCCAAGTTGAATTTTTGTTTAGCAAAATGCATCGCTTACATTTCGTTTAGCTCTCTGCCGAGACCTTCAGCATTGAGCGGGCTTACGACACCTTGACCTTGCTCGAAGGATCCACAGTACTAGGAGTTTTCAGTGGGTCAGATGGACCCCAGGATGTCCGGTCGGAAGGAAATCAAGTGGTGAGGCTTTGCCCTACAACTCTTTGAGCTTCCCCCTTTTGTGTGTTATTTTCCATCTCAACTGTGTTTATTCAGAGCGTCCGTTTCCAAACGGACTCCAGTGCGACTTCCTCCGGATTCAGAATTCGCATTACCCGTAAGGGAACGCATAGACACGGTTATTTGGCCACGTCCAATGGGAAAAATTGATGCATGTTCGAATGAAATCATTTTTTTGCAAAGAGCTCCATGTTCCGCAGAACGTTTCGCATAACGTAACGCAGCACGGTGAGTGGTTACTTCGCCAGATTCGTTCTACTCCTCCGACCTAATGATTGATTGTTGGCCTCGTCAGAAACAATATTTTTCGATGGGATTGAAGCCTTCTTCCAGTCCCCGAACTTCCCATACAACTACAATGACAGCCTCGACATTACTACAACAATTGTTGGGCCAGTGGGATCGCGTCTAAGCGTGAGTACGAGCCAGAAAAACTGACCGCCCAGATTAACGCGAATAAATTTCTTCCCATGACACTGCGTTTAGCAGAAAAATAACGTTTAAATTGTGTGTAGTTCTCTGCCGAAGCCTTCAGCACCGAACGCAGTTACGACACGTTGACCTTGCTTGAGGGATCCCAAGTATTGGGAGTTTTCAGTGGGTCCGACGGACCCCAAGATGTCCGATTCGAAGGCAGTCAAGTGGTGAGGCTTTTTACAATAACCCACAAGCATCCGTCGTTTGTATGTTAATCCTTCTTCGTCTACCTCTTCGACAGACCGCCCGTTTCCAATCGGACTTCAGTGCGACATTTCCTGGATTTCGAATTCGCATCACTCGTAAGTAGAGCCCAGCGGAGGTGTCCAGTCGCCTTCGATCTGCCCAAGATCAAGATCAAGAGATCATGATCAAGAGAGTTAATTTAAAACGGGATTTATATTTTGCAAAGAACCGACTGATGGTGGATCGGGAAACATCATCACGCAGGAGAGTCATGATGCGAAAGCCATGCGCCTCCGGTCCCTCATTCGCGTAGCTGCATAGAGTTGTCATTCGCAGTTACTGCAGAGCTGGATTGGCCTCAACATGATTACCCTTCTCAATTCGTTTTTTTATAACGTAGTACCGAACTTGTTCTACCGTTTGTCGGTCTTCCTCCTAATAATTATTTTACTGTATGATCCGTGTGCTTTGACCTAGCTGCTGATGTGACATTCTGCACGACAATATTGATATGTTGCTTTGTGCGCAATCAAATTGAAGGAAGGGCAAGCGAATGAAAACTAAGAGGATAAACAAAAAGTTTGGATACACTTCAGCTGTGGTTGTAATAAAAAGAAGTTGGGACATTCATTTATATCAAGGGCGGAATTGAGAAGAGCAGTGTAAAAAAACTTCAAGTTTAACTATTTCAAAAATGCATCATATTTATAGCTCAATTAAAAACTATAAAGCGGAGACATTAGAGACGTTTAAGCAAACCTGCGTAAGCGTAACCTAAACTTAGGCGTAAGGCCCGCTAAGTTTACGCTTACGACTTACGTTTAAGCAAGGAAGGAAACTATTCTACTTTGAACTGAACTTCTACTAAAATTTTCTTACTCCTTCTTACGGCGAAACTTAAAGCCTATTTCCCCTTACGTCAAGCAGTAGCGTAAGAAATTAACCTTAAGGGAGGTCACACCTCTTGACTCATTCCTATTGATCCGTGTCCTTAAGTTTCCGCTTACGCCGATTGCTTAAACGTCCCTATTCTCGGTTTCCCTGATGAAAGTCCTCCCAAGTAAGCCATGCGATGTTTTCACGTGTCCGTGATGTCTTTCTAACTCTATTGTGATCTGCACCTACTGCCTTGTCTTCAGGGCATTCGATTGGCTGAATTTGCGAAATATCTATTTTCACATCCCCAACATCTACGACGCTTGTGAGTGAAAGTGACGGATGGGTCAGTGGTTACAATTTTACATAAATAATTACACTGTAAATTAATTTGTGTTTTTTTTCATTAGAATCGTCACCAAATTTGAACTGTTTTTAAGCGGTTAGGGTTTAGCTATAATAAATAAAATGCCCATTTCGTCCCATCGATAACTCATAGAAACGATTACAAGTTACGCACTTCTCATTATTGCTCAAATTACTATCAATGATCCGTTTTTATGTACAAACAATCGATATTAATAAGCTAATCCGAGAAAATTGATCAAAGTCAATATAAGATAACCGTTTACGCGCGCTGGTAGCCGAGAACCTTGATATAATAAAAATACAATGCCGACGCTCTGTGCTTGAAGGGTACAAAGTAATTTCATTCTGACTAGTGACTTAAAGTAAATTCTTCTTAACTCTAGGTACGGCTCTCATATATAAAGCAAGTCCTAATGCATCATCCAGCAATTCAGTCGGAGCACCCATTACGCTTCTGAATTCTTCTTCATTCATAAATGTTTTTCACTTCAAAAATGTTGCGTCTTTTCATATTTTCTGTCGCTCTAGCCGTGGCGACAGCTCAACACGGTAATGTGCCATCTTGCTTCTGAGGGAGCAAAGTATTGAGAACGCAGTTTTTGCCTCTACAGGAACCATTGTTTTCGACGGAGTTGAGGCCTTCATCGAGTTCCCCAACTTTCCGAACAACTACGCCGACAATCTCGACATTGCAGCGGTCATTGTTGGGCCGATTGGATCACGCATCAGCGTAAGTGCAAGCGACACCAGTAAAAGTTATCTTCCAAACTTTCCGTAACTTGTAAAGATTTACAGAAAGCTTCACGTTTGTCGCAAGTACCAGCAAGCCCCACGTACTTTAAGCCTGACTGCCAGCAGTGTTTGCCATTTCGATGCTGCTTGACGTTGCTCTGTGACGGTGAAGAAGCAACCTGGCTCGTGACAGATACTCTGGCTTAGATAGCAGCATAATGAACTGGAAAGGAAAATTCAAGCTGTTGTGAAGCTGCAATGCTGACGCTGTACTCGGTATGTAACTACTCTTACAGGAGGGAATGCATATTGGCACGCAATGGACGTGCGAATCCACAACACCGACACAGAACTGGTACGAAACAACGCGGGAAACCCCGTGAAGAGGACGTGTCCTGGAACAGCGCAGAGAAAAGTCCAGGCGAAGGTAAAGAGCAACATTTTAGTCGTGTTCAGACGACGTTGAACCATTTTTCGCCGTGCTGCTGTCGCACTATCGCCGCGGTTCGACGGTCACCTTTCGAAGCCGAAAAGCCAAGCATTTCCACACAATCAACAAAGATCCAACTCCGGACACGGTGGTCATGTTGTACACTCCCAAAATGCTATTGAATACGAGCAGGGTCCAACCACCAAGATGGTACACTGACCTAAAGCTGACATTGCTGTTACCCTCGAGCCTGCCGATACAGTCAAGGGTACTGCGCTTCCGATTCAGATGGCCCAACTAACACCGACAATGTCTGCATTGACGCGTGTAGTACTCCAAGATTTATAGCTATGGGGAAAGTACAGAAGAGGGCCACAAAACGGTTGACGGCCAAACCACCGTCGGCTCAGTTGACCAGAAATATGTTAATCATGTTGAGTGAGTGCATATAGTTACACGTATTAGTGTCGCGGGTAAAATATTGTTCTTTTGTTCTAATTTCAAGGCGCAGATTTTGGTCTTTTTATTTTTTTAAGCTAAAGAAGCCTTCGGCCTCTTCACATACGGTATATATAGTACTGTATTGTGTGGATACGGCCAGTTCTGGTCTTTATCTCGTTGTAATAAAGTTACCGTGAGGTTGACGTGTGTGGGCGCAACATTGGGCGGGATGTACCAACCGTTGCGCTTGGCAAGGACCAAGACAATGATTGCAGGAAGGTTCACGAGACACATCAGCAGGTTCATAGACACAAAGTGGAACATTAGAAGACCGATCCAACATTTCTAAGTTGTTGTGATCATGAGACACGCAGAGAAACGGTCAGCATGACGGTAATCCACGTGGTCAATTCGTGCTGTTTAGCTGGTGACAAGCTCGGAAACGTTGGATATGTGGTCGAATTCATAAAAGTTGAAATGTTCATTTCTGTCTAGAATTATTTTCTGCCGGTCAGTTGAACGGCGGATCCGCTGTTAAGCAATTTGTTAGGTTCGGTTTCTCTGCTGTAAAAGTCACAGATATTGAAAGATGAAAGTAGCCTCTTTTTTCAGCGTGTCTATTCACGTTACAAATCCCCCAAAAGGCACGAATGTACACGACAGGTCAGGATCACCCTCAATCCTTTTTCGAGAAAAGCAAACGGTAATACATTGACGCTTTGGGCGAGTAGTGAAGCCAATAGACATCAAGTTTCCTGCGCATGTTTTGTGCTAAACCTTAGTCAGAGGCTCGTTTAGGATCCTCACAAGTCGGAACCAGGACCCTCTACGATAAGACCGGGGGGAAGGTTGGCAAAGGGACAAAATGTTTATTTTTCAAGAACGAACCCAAATCTCGGCCTCTTGTTCATTATTTCGAAACGTGTAGGAGTGTGGGGGTCTGATTTACAGTGGCCTCCCTGGAACTTCAAATGTTTTTCAAAAACATCAGTTCTGCATTCATATTTGAGGTTTGTTGAGGTCCACTATAACATCCATCTTGATGAAAACAAATGGGAGTTCCCAAACATTCAGAACGGTCTAAATTTGATGAAAAAGTGATGTTTCTAAACACATTTTGAAACCCCAGGGGGCCCACTGGAAATTAGATCCCCCCAGATCCCCACTAGTTTCAAAATAATTATGGGCAGGAGGCTGAATTCTGGGTTCGATTTAAAAAAAATTCCCCATTGCCCACCCCTGACACTAGGATGAGGGGTCCTGGTTCCGACCTGTAAGGACCCTTAACGAAACCAAGGTCCTTAGTTACAGTCGTTTGGTCTGCTGATATTTCTTGCAGGAAATGATGGGTCGTTCATTACTTAATAGATGTGATGTGGGCGGTTCCCAGTCATAATGCCCAGCACACTGCACGTTATGGCTAGAGTAGTGTTTTTTTAATATCTCTTTTTTCACTCAATTAAAATATATTACTATATATTTGCCCAAGAAATAATTTAAATTATTTTTTAATTTAATAAAAAAAATTTGGCCGCTGTATTATAATATATTAATACAATTGAAATTCTTCATGATTTTATATTAAAATATATTAATATTTTCAACGATAAAAAATAGTCAATGCATGGGATTTTTTAGCCAGCTAGCCAGCGGAACTGAAGATTAACAGAAACCGTTTGTTCGTTTAACCGTTCGTTTGACGGTTATTTCGCCAATATTAACCATAATAAAAAGCTACTAATCTTCGGAGACCTCAAACGAAAGTGAAGAACTTCTCCAAATCTAAAGTCAAATTCAAGCTACATTTGAGTGCTTCGCGGTTTCAAGCAATCAACGCAGGCAATGGCTGACAAACACTCATACTAAATTACTTGAACGCACACGTGCGGATTCAATACGCAACAATCACGTGACCACTTCACGTTTCATGAGATACACTGACATGTCACATGTACTGCACTGAACTGAACTCTTTTGAATTGAACGAGGACCGATTTCAATTGTCAATTAAAATACCAGAGCCAATTTTTAATATATTAAAATGAAAACAAGTCATTTAATATATTAATATTGAAACGGTTGCAATTCTAATATTCAAATTAATAACTTACCGGCAGCTGATGTTTTAATTACTTTTTAATTTAATACCCTCTTCAAAAAATCATTTAATTTAATATTTTAATATATTAATTAAAATTCAAAAAGCCAAAAATAGGGGTATTTTAATATGTCTATTAATATATTAAAAAAACACTAGGCTAGAGGGCAGCATCACATGCGCGAAGGGTCTTTGTTGACTCAATCGACGGGTTCACACGAGTGCTAATAAGTAGAAAAGTTAAAAGTACAGAATTCATAGAGTGAAAGGGCTAGTTCCAATGGGTCGAAAGCCGCGACTTTTCTATTTGACAAAACATCTGTACGGTACGTATCACATTTTAAATATTCAAAGCATGATAAAATTATGTGACCTTTTAAAAGGGCAGTTTGAGATACAGTAACGAAGAATGGATAATTACATCCGTGATAAAGATTCACCCCATCACGAGGAAATCACGGTCTACTCAACGCAATGTTTTGAATTTGGGTCTCCGCGATGCAGCGCCCGTGATCGATTTAAATACTTGCCAAGTAGTGAGACAAAAGACAGGCGGCAGAAGCTGAAGGTCGTGTTTGCCGTCGGGCTGAGACGGCGCACCTTCTTGAAATTCCAAGTGATTGGGATGGCGAGTGTGAGCCGCATAGCATTCGTTCGAGTATTGGTACTTCCGCAACTGGACAAATTATTTTGGACCCAATAGATGTTTAAGTGATCGAAAAAAGGCGGATTGAGATAGCCAGATTTTGTTCATGCTCAGTAAGACCTGATTTTCACTGCGACGATGACACCCCAGCCAATCGGATCACCGGTTGCGTATTAGTGAACGAACGCATTACCCGCCAAGTTTCTCGGAACAGTATTACCAGTTTTCGCTGGTAATCTTTGTTCATGCTCAAGAAGAGTACCTGCAATGCAACCGATGTAATTCAAACCAACCACGCTAAATCCAGTATTCATGCTACTGTCTGTCTGTCAGCCTGCCTGTCAGCTTGTCTGTCTGTCTGTCTGTCTGTCTGCCTGTCAGCCTGCCTGTCTGCCTGTCTGTCTCTCTGTCTCTCTGTCTCTCTGTTTGTCAGCCTGCCTGTCTGTCTGCTATTTACAAACCGGGGTCAAGCTGGATTGGAGGATCAGAATCAGTCGGATATACAAGAATACAAGGGGTCGCTTTGTTTGCAAGTCGGTGACGGCTAAAGTAACAGTATTAACTGGCAACTGACACATCAGAATCAGGGCGAACGACAAAACCAACATGCGCGTGGTCTGCTCTCGACGATGCGCTTGGCGAAGTCCAGCTGGCAACCTACGATCGGCCGCCGTTGAGGGCAAACGTAGGTTTGGATTCGCGCCCACCTGGGATCGCACAAGGGACTTGTATGTCAGCTGTCTGGATACCACCAGCGCCGCGATGGTTACCAGACACAGCGGGACATAGGTGTTGAACGCCAGGACCCCGACGGCATACCCGCTGCGGACCACCATGTTGCACAGCCCGTTGCGGTTCATGCGGAACACGGCAAAGTACTCGAAGGACGCCGGTCCGGTGGCAGCAGAAGATGCCAGGGCACAGAAAACGACCGCCGGCGCCTGTGTTCGGAACATCATTGGTCGCAATGGACTTGGGATTAGTCAGCAAGGGTTTTGTCACTCACGCTCTACCGACAGACCATGCAGGGATTAACACTATTCTCCTCTATGGGGAATGTCTACCGAATGTTACTAAATATGTTCTTTTTCTTGTCTATTATTCGTGCGGCCGCGATATGATTAGCCGTCCAATTTTTTGACTTTTAGCAGCCCAAGTGTGCTGCAAGAAAGATCTTCCTAGAATATTTGTGAACACGTGTTCGGACAGAGATGCTCCGTGCTCCAGAAAATGATTTGTGACATGGCTTGTGGGTTACTTACACGGTTATAAACCGCGTTGATGATATTTTTTATGGTGCGCGAACTGTTCCAACTTTGCTGGCTTTACTTGGCTTTTCGGCACCATACCTGAATGCATCGACGCTTGAAGCGGTCGTAGTGGCGGGGCATGAGGACGGCGACCATCCGGTTGACAGCTAGCAGGGCCTCCAGCCAGCTAGACAGCATATTGGCGGTGCCTTGAAACACGAGATGATACCGACAGATGCAGCAGTCCGCGGGGTCGAGACCGTCGCGAGCCTTGGCCACGTAGTAGATGGACGGCGGCACCAAGACTGCGCAGAGAACGAGGTAGTCGGTGAGGAGGATCATCACGAGGAATCCCGCGCCGGAACGGAGTTTCGGGAAGTTCATCAGGACGAGGAGCAGGAGGAAGTTACCACCGGCACCGAAAACGCAGAGCCAGCCGGCGAGACCTTCCCACAATTGGATGAGATTTCGTTCGTAGAGCGACGGCGGATGACTGGAAAGGTCACCTGGCGGGAGCAAGCAGAAGCGGTCAGCATTGCGACTGGAGAGAGCTCTGTCGCCAATGGAAAGGTTCATTTCTAGCGTTTGTTACGAACAAAGTTGGAAAATTTGAGCGCTTCAAAAATTACGAGTATGGCAAGCGCTGTGGAGTCTGGCGTTGTTCATTAACAAGACCAGTGGAATGACGTTTGTTATGATCGTTTGCGTGCTGCTTATGGCCCATAGCGTTTGGTACTCCTCCCCTTTATGCGCCTAAGTCTCGCAGGTGACTAACAGGAAAACGCCTCGAGGTTAAAGATCGTGACAAATATTTTTGAGCATTTTTCGAACGACACTTTGACCGACCTCAATTCCTAGCATGTGAAGCAATGACGAAGAAGATGCGGAGCAAGCTGTTGCGCAGGTATGATCCCATGACTGCACGGTGGGGTGAAGTAAGCTCGATAGCCATGGGAATGAGGCGCCTAAGCAGATCATCATATTTCTGAGACAGAATCTGCTTTCTCTACCCTCCCGAAAAACACTATACCAAATACGGTGACAGTTGATAACGGTTACATTTACTGTTTTAAATACCGTTCCATATTGAGTAACAAAGCATCCTGTGACACCAATTTTATTTGGACTTCGAATTTTTTCAGAGTAACTTTGGCAAGTCTGGAAATGGAGGAAAATTTGTCGATTCATTAGTTTAGTTAAAGACAGAGTTTAAAATACTTATAGTATTAGTAAAGGACGAGTACTGTGCCGATTGAGCACTGATTAGTCGTATGGGTTATTTAAAGTATATTTCTGATTGTGAAGTTCATTGTTATTATTGCTAGTCCCTGTTGGCTATGCTTGGATTATGATCACAGGGATATGGATGTCACTAAAATTCGCTTCAAAGTTGAACTTAATACAATTTATTGACACCTATACCGAATGACACATAAACATGTGACCGCCACCGCATTCAAATTCGATTGTATTTTTTTCCTAGCAATGGCGGATTGAGGTGGGGGGGTCCGCAGAACGGTCGGTAGGGCTTGTCACTAGACAAGAGTACTTTAAACTTTCCAGGCGCCGGAAAATTCTCATAAACTGAATCAACCGGCATATAATTCCTCTAAAAAGTTAAGTCTGACTTCCAACGGTCTGCGCCCTGGGAACACCCTCTGCTGGCCTAACAACGCCGTGACCACATAGCAGAACCTTGGCTCGTGTCTGGTATTCCGTATTCGACGTGAGAAGAATGCACTGAAACGAAGAAAAAAAAACATTCAGCTGGCACATCCCAACAACGTACCGTATTCCCCCGATCTCAAGGGACACTTTTTTGCCCTACCCGTTAATTTGATCCACCCGGATCATATTTGTTCATCACCGTTTACTATTGTTTACCTACAATCAATCAATCAACTAATTCAATGTGTGCGTCAAGAAATTCTGCTTAATCAATCAATCAATCGTTGCGCTTAAATTTCAACCAATCACGACACAGTGAATCTGATTGAACAGTCAACCGATGACTGGAGGGGGCGGGGCTTAACTGTCCCTTGAGATCGGGGGAATACGATATCGTCATGTCTGCACTTATACTGTGAACCTACTGGAGTGAAAGCGAACTGACACGCCGCCGACGTACGAATCCACAGGGTGGATACGGGATTTGTGCGGAACAAAAAGGGAAAGCTATTGATGATGACGTATCCCGGAATCGCGCACAGAAAGGTCCAGATAAAAGTCAGCAGCAACATTTTGGCCATGCTAAGCCGACGTTGGGCGGTGGTCTTTCGTTGTGATCCGCCAACCGGCGCCACACCCGCATTGCGAACCCGAACACCCAAGCATTTCCACAAAATGAGCAAGGACCCAGCTCCCGAAACAGCGGAGACAAAATACGCTCCGGATGTGATCAGGAACGCGCCCAAATTTCCAGTCAATGTTACCGTGCACTGACCTAAAGTAGCGTTGTTTAAATTAAACTTGCTTGACTTTAACTAAAACATCAATTAAATTTTAAATTAAATAAAGTGGAATAAAATTTTGTTTAAAACAAAAAAAAACTGTCACTGAGCCATTCAAGATATTGGCTAAATCAATTTAAATGGCACTAACCCAAAGCTGACATTGATGTTGACTGGCCGCCCATCGACAGGGTAACCGGCAGTGCGCTGCCGATACAGATGGCCCAACTGAAACCAATTATGGCGCCATTGACGCGTGTGGTTGTCCAGGCTTTGTAGTGGTGGGGAAAGTAGAGAGCCACGAAGCGATTGACCGCCAGACCACCGTCGGCCCAATTAACCAGGAATAAGTTGATCGAATAGAGCGTGTGAATAATGGCACAAGCGTTGTCTTTGATGTACCAGCCGTTACTTTTAGCAAGCACTAAGAAAACGATCGCAGGAAGACTCAGAAAACACATTAGCAAGTTGACAGACACGAAGTGAAAAATGAGAAAACCAATGCCCGATTTTGCAAGGTTTTGTAACCACGTGACCCGCAGAAGGAGGATGTTGCTAAGAGTGCCGAAAAGACAGATGGTAAGCGTGATAGCTATCCAAACGCTAAGCTCTTGCTGCTTCGGACGGGTTAAGACAGGGAACGGTGGAACTATGAGTGCATTAGTAAAATTTGAGGAGTTCATGACTGGAGATGTGATAATCGGGGACGAATGAATATCACAATGTATATTCCTTTATAGTCAATGAATCTTGGAAAAGATATACGCAACTAGAAAAAGGCCAAAGAGCACTTTCGAATTTCGACATTAAGGGAGGAAAATTTGTGATAACCATTTTAAAGGTGAGCGCGGGCAGTATTCCCGGTACGCTTCAGCTGCCGTTTTCAAAGGTCACCTGGGTGTTGAAAGCCCCTTGGGGTCGAGCCGACATGTGACTGACCTTTCGAGAACGCGCAACGGGGTACCATATCCAACCTTACCGTATTCCTCTAATTACCGCACTGCACTATATTCGCCACATTGAACTTTTCAGACATGACAAGTATTGTCATAATAAATGGAGCCCTGAGTGGTTCTCCCCGGACCGAATTATGATTGCATTTTTTGTGGTACCGTGACCAAATTTTTAATGAATTCATTGCGTTCTCAAGCTGTTTTCGCTTTTTGAGACTGACAAATGCAATTATTAACAGTCGTCGGGAAAAGTTAGAATCGTACAAAGCCACCGTTCTGTGACCTTTACTATTAACGTTAAAAGCCTCTTTGATGACTCCTAATGAAATTTTTATGTGAGTGACTTCCGTGACTTTAGACCCTTTACGTGATCTGTCACGGGGCGCCCATCAAATTGTACCACATCATAAGTTCAAATCTCGGAACGCTTTCCGCTGAGCGGGAGGCAATGATACTTCACGGCTGTGGCTGCTTTTAATGGAATTTGATTAGGCCGAATACAGCGCTTGTGCGGGTGGGTGGCAGTAAACCCATGGAGTACTACCCAAACTCACGCAACGTGATTGTCATTGTTGGACCACGCCCAACAAGTCCTCATACCCAATTATCACAGCTATTTGACTCGTCAATACCTTACTTACTTAGTAACTCTATCTACCCTATTAACTATAGTTAGGTTGTTAACTAGGTTGTTATAGGGTAGGTTGGTTCGGTACCCTCAGATTGGTTCGATACCCCTGGCCGACTCGGTACTCTTGACCGGTTCGATACATTGAGGTTGGTTAGTTACACCCGTTACCGGTGCCCGGTACCCTGTTTATTTACATTCGTTTAAAGTTATTTGCACTCTTGGGTCACGCCCAACAAGTCCTCATATCCAATCATTACAGCTGTTTGACTCAATAGTACCTTGTTTAGCTAGTAATTCTATCTACCTTATTAACTATATTCTGCTGCCACAGCTAATTATTTATATGTAATTCTGATGTGTGTGCTATTTACTATTATTTCTGCAGTTAACACTTTACTATATAAAAATGTGTTTTACTAGATCTAGAGGCAGTGATACTTCCTCTTTCCAGTTTACTTCTCTATCTATTTCTACTTTTAGTTTAATAAACTTGTTAACCACCCAACTTCTGTTTGGTAGACCTAACATTATGTAAATCTGGTCCTGTCCATCCGTTTCAGGGCCATAGCATCAATGAAAAGGATTTTATGCCAGGTCGTTTGGGCTTTGAAACACATCGAAGAAAGCCCCCTTTTATTCGATATTCCGAGTGGCACCGAAGCAAAATCATCTACACACATTTTGTTTTCTCGGTTTCATAATTTTTCCTATCGTATACGGCAATTACTAGTAAATAAAAGATATGTCATAATTAGCCAACCGAAATTTAGTTATTACTCAAATCGCAACCTCTCGATTTCGCCGAGTGATAGAAGCAATATTTGGTTCCCTCAAAGCTTCGATTCCAAACGAATTCGTGGAACCGGTACCGAGAGTCGTCATTACACACGATAGGGATGTTGTCTGTGATAAACCGGTTATTCCTTTGTTTATCCTTCTGTTTTGGTGCTTGGTGCCACACTGTGTGTGACTTTGCCAATTTGTTCATTTTCGCCCCACGCCTGAAGCGCTTGCCGCTTCGTTATGTTTTTCTTTGGCGGATTGCCATGCGTGCTGTGTGCGGTTTTTTCGCCATAATCAGTTGGCTCTTTCATAGTAAAGTTTGCAGTTGGTTGTGGTTTTGCTGTGCTTTCCATATCGTTGCTTCGCCTGATCGAGTTGATCAGGCCTTTCGTCTTTCTCGAAGATCGCTAGGACTTCCGCCGCCATCTTGTGCCCATCTATCCCACCGCATTTCTCTGGTATCTGGAATTGTTTTAAGAATCTCGAGGTCTTCGCGGGAGAATCACTCCCGCGAATCCCTTTCGTTCCGGGGACTGCCAGGCAGAGGGTCTTACAGGT
>LRSR01005892.1:0-12189 GCA_001579985.1 Hypsibius dujardini | reverse complement strand
TAGTAAAATAATAGTAATAATACTAATAATAGCAATAATAGTAGTAATAGTAATGATAGTAGTAATAGTAATGATAGTAGTTGTTATGTTATTAATGTAATGTTATTTAAATAATTTTGCCAGTGAATTTAATTTTAATTTCATACTCATATTATATTTAAACTTAAGCATGTTACGTAATTGCCCCTCAAATTACTAATAATTTAAATGAATTGACTAGAAAAAAAAGCCAGCAATCGATTCACCAAGCAACTTTAATTAAACAGGTTAAAATAAAATATAAGGTTACTGAACTAACGAAAAACCGTAAAAACAAGTAGTTGCAGTAGGGTCATTTCATTCCACCAATTCAGCAATCAATCAGAGAAATAATCAGCAAACAACCAAAAAACGCGCCACTGGCAATCGATCAATCAACTCATTGACCCAAGGCGTAAAACGAACTCAAATTTGCACTAGCAATCGATCAATCAACTCATAGACTCAAGGCGTAAAACCAATTCAAACGCGCCACTGGCAATCGGTCAATCAACGCATAGACCCAGGGCGTAAAACGAACTCAAATTCGCACTGGCAATCGATCAATCAACGCATTGATCCAAGGCGTAAAACAAACTCAAATTCGCACATCAGTCGGCTTGATAAAGATAATCGATAACTCCACAATTTTAAATGAAATATAAACAATGCATATAAATAATACAAAAATCGACAACGAATCACACTGATGCATGGAAAAAGGACGGGTAAAAAGTGACATGGTTTCTATACGTTCATCGATCAATCAACGAAACAAAAACCAATCAACCGAATAAAAATCAATCAACCGTTTTATCAATTAATCAACCAATGCATTCATCGCATTGATTAGATAATCACTGAAAAAGTTGATGGAAAACTTACTAGCATAGTATGGCACTAAATTCCACAAAAAAGCCATCATGCGATCCATTTTGAAGAAAATAAATAAAACTTGTAATAATAATTTCTAATCGAATTTAAAATCAAACCCAAAAGATCGATTTTGTTTTTGTCGCATCGATCGGGGAACATTTCCTTTCATAAATCAATCAATCAATCAATCGCATTGACTGATGATTAATTTCTGCAACTAATCTATTCAATCAATCAATCGCATTGACTGATGATCAATCTCTGCAACTAATCTATTCAATCAATAAATTGATCGATCATCTCTCAGAGGAACTCAGTGAACATTTCCTCAAGCCAGATCTACATTTAGAATTGTCCTCCTACCTGTAGAAACCACACCAAATGATCCAGACTATCTCGTGGCGCTATATTTTGCCAGTGCGATTTGCGCTGGGCCAACACACCGGGATCTTCAAAGTGTCGAAAGGCAGGCAGAACAGCCTGACTGATTGTGATGAAATTCAAGACGAACATGATGAAGGACGAAATCACTACGCCCGGAACGGCCAACACCAGTAAGGCTTTAAAAACAGACTTCATTTTATTATATTTATTTTATTTTTTTATATTTTGGAGAAAAAATATAAATGATCATGATGGAAAAAATCATGAAACAAAATCGAAGGAATTACCCCACTACACAGTATGGGCTAATAGTAATTTGTTGGAACTTCCACTTTGGAACTTCCACATCGATACAGGCAGGCCAACAAACCAATCAAAAAGTAGCTAAACAAAAAGTGAACTTCGCCCCGCAAACAAAACGACGCAGCCCAGACCCAGACACAGACACAGACCCAGACACACAGACACAGACACAGACACAGACACAGACACAGACACAGACACAGACACAGACACAGACACAGACACAGACATCGGAACAATCGCAGGTTTAGACATAAACACAGGCAAGATACAGATACATTCACAGCCACAGACACGGGCATAGACATAGACACAAGAGAGTTTTCGCAAACGGTACAGAGTTTCAGTACAGTACAAAATTTCATACTCTACGTATACACATACCGCAAGGATTTTTGGCGTTTCGCAAACTGTATAAAATTAAGCGGCACAAGTATAGAAAACCAAAACATCATACTAACCATTTTGGCGACATTTTCAAGAGTTTCAAAAAATGGGAGCCCGGTTAAACATTATTACTGTTTTGGCAATTGCTGTAGCGGCGAAATTGATTTATCTTAGAAATCGGCGTTCGCAGAAAGTCGGGACTTTCCATCTTTGCGATGTTGATAATGTTGATGCCCAAAAATGGTTTCACTTTGACAAGGCTGATATCAATCGCCTGCACTGTGCCCTCCGTATCCCGAAATATCTCATCACAGAAATGAGGGATTTTACTACCGGAGAAGTTTTTCGTATTCTTTTGTGACAGCTTGTGTATCCTAATCGTCTTTTTGAAAGCGCGAAATTAATGAAGAGGTCTTCAGCATCTTTCTGCCGTTTATACAATCATGTGTTATCACTCGTCTACTCCGAATATCAGCATTTGCTGTCAGGTAAACTAATAAAGCTATTAATAATCTTTTTCACGAATTATCTTAAATAAACTTCCGTTTTATTTTTTAAATAATAGGTATTCTGAATGGTGCGGCCAAAAAAAGAAAATCTACGCCCGTTTTCAGAGGCGACTCGAACAAAAGGTGCTCCCCTTCCTAACTGCGTCGGCTTCACTGACGGGACGATGCTGAGAACTTGTCGACCAAGCAAGCACCAGAAAGTTACATACAGCGGACATGAGCGATACCATGGAATCGAATTCCAAGCCGTCATGTATCTTAACGGAATGATTGGGCATCTTTATAGTCCAATTGAAAGCCGCCGCCACGACGCTGGAATTCTTCGCGAAAGCGGTTTGCTGGAAGAATTGCAAGACTGCTGCGTGGATGCTGACGGAACTACCTACTGCTTATACGGGGACCCAGCGTATCCTGTTTCACGGTTTCTGCTTAGTTCATTCAAAGCCGCCCGTCTGTCTAACATGCAGACAAAATAGAATAAGAGAATGAGCGCCGTTCGGCAGGCCGTGGAGTGGGATTTCGGTAACGTGCTCTCCAAGTTTGCTTTTTTGGCATTTAAAAAAAACCCAAAAATTTATTTGCAGGCTGTGGGTAAGGCCTACGCTGTAGGAGTGATTCTTGTTAACTGTCAAAATGCCCTTTCTCATAACCAAACTTCTCAGTACTTTGATCTCGCTCCGCCTTCTCTGGAAGATTATCTGTCTGTCGAGTGAGCGATTTTGGCGACCTAAATTTCTAATCTGAATGGTTTTTATTTTCTAGAAAGATCAATATTGCATGTTGCGCATTACATTGCATAGTGATGCTTAGCGTAATTAAGCAGCGATGAGGATAGAGGACAGAACTACTTATGAGTGGCGGCTTCCCATCGCAAGCGATCAAATTCCATGCGATCCAGATCAACTGCAGCTGTTCACGTCTTATTTCGATCTCACGCTCCTGCAAACTATTATACCAGTTAGTCCTCTATTGAACTTTAAATATATTGTTGGGAAAGTCCATTGTAATTATTGGTCACTCTTTCAATAGTAGTTCTATTAATGAAACTAATTTGAATTGAAATTAGTATTTTTATTTATTTTCTGTTTAGGCTATTATTGCAAATTATTTATAGCAACACTTTTAATTCGATTTTTTGAAAATAAAATTGGTATATTTTTGATAAATTTTACTTTCATTTTTCGAATGCTGTTGGGTGCCATCTAACCTGCAAGTCCAGTCGGCGATCTTCCTGGCGCTGGGCATTTTGTTTCAACTCCATCTCGGCTTCATCTCGCGCCTTTAGCCGGTCATTGTCCGCATCAGACAATTGCGTCACCACAGCATAAATTTTGTCAGCAGCAGTCAACGTGCGAAGACGCTTCGGCTCAGTTCCGTTCTTCTGTCGCTTCTTGTTCTTTCCGCTCGACAAAGTTCGGCTCGGTGCAGCACCGTCTTCCACCAAACCGGCGTATTCTTCCCTGTCACGTTCATCATCCGATCCCCAACTTTCCAGATTTAAAAAGCGGCACAGAATAAAGTACTAGTCAACAAAGTCGTGACAGAAACGAGATGTAACAATTGATTGAAGAGTTCATTACTTTAAGACTGTTGACATAACCAGTCGATCGATTGATCGATTTAGGTCAAAATACATGTACTACCCTACAACAGTTCCATGAATAGATGATGAACATTTTGTCTCAAACGCCCATTACTTAAGATGCAATTTTTAATTTCGTAAACTAATTGACCTCAATATTTGGAGTGCTACCGACCTGCTTCCATCGTTGCGAGCGAAGCGTTTCTGATTTCCAAGCCGGCGACCCTTTCAGCATTCGCAGCAGCGACTGATTTCTTCCCGCCTTTTGCCTTCAGACTAGCCGGAGAAGATTCCGCTTTAGCTTCCTCCGCCAGAATCTCTAGCTCTTCCTTTCGCAAAACGATGAGATCACCCAGTGACTGCTCGAATTCTCCGTACATCTCCTCCTCACCAGTCCGCAGAGTCTTTTTTTCTCTTTTCTCGCGCATGTCCATTTGCTTGATTGCACGCTGTCGCATCTCTCGTTCTGTCGCCAAAACACCTTCGGAATGCAGCTCTTCAGATATTTTCTTCCAAATTATACGACCTTCGCGGTTGATGCTGTCCGGGCAAAAAGGATTCATGGCCAAAATTTGGCGAAGAACCAAGAGATCGTGAAACATTTTAGAAACAAATTTTGTCTTCTTTGATGTGCGTCCATGTTAGATGGGAGTAGTGCTCTCATCGGCTGAAGACATTGTAAACTTAGTTTCACAAAAGGAAGAAGGAGCAATTTCGAAATCTGACAGAAAACTTGGAAAAGTTCAGGGAATTTAATGCCGCTGAGAAATAAAATTTGGTTAAAAATGCAAATTTTAACAGTTGAACGGAGTGAGTTGATTGGCTTGATTGGCTTGATTTGGCGTGTACAGAAATCCGATTTTTAAACTACGGTATAGCTTTATTTGCACAGTATAGAAAAATCGGTACAGTTTTCTATACTGTACCGCTATACCGTGAGATATACAAGAGAGTTTTCGCAAACGGTATATCTCACGGTATAGCCGTACAGTATAGAAAAATGAACTGGGGTCAGAGAGAGTTTTCCATACTGTACCGCTATACCATGAGATATACCGTTTGCGAAAACTCTCTACAGTTTGCGAAAATTCTCTTTTTTTGGGGCTGACTGTATACACATACACAACCACAGACACAGGCATGGACACAGACGTAAACACCTATTAGTGGTTGTGCATTAGTGCCGAACAGCGGCGAGGATAATCGTTCTTCAAGAAGATACCAACAAAATTTAAAAGTCATAGACTATAGATTTTTTGTCATAATGGTTTGGTTGGTCCTTGATTGCCTGATTATGCTTTTCAGCACCATCATTCAGTTAATTGTCAACACCGCGCTGACCAACTGCTTCAACACCAAGAAAATGTCCGAGTTTGTTGTTTTGGAAGCCGCTATGCCAATGGTCAAGCTGATTGAAGACTGCAAGAAGCTCATCACTCTCTCTAAAGAAGCCTACGTCGCGCGTTTGCTGCCGAAGAAACTGTTGTCAGCTTGCGCTACGCGTTGGAACACCAACCTGGACAAAGTGGATTTTATCGGGGACATCTACGCTGACGTCGAGTGTCCTGCGTAATCGGAATGAGCTTGATTTTCTTCCGGCCAGCAAAGCATTGTGTTGGCTCTACTTTCTACTGCCCGAAGGCCGACAAAGGGAAAAGACCGGAAGTGGAGATTTCGTATTATTCGGAGACAGATCGCATTGCATAGATGGAAAAAAGAAGCGATGAGGAGCGGGAACTCCGAAGGGAAAGGGAAAGAAAACGATGAAGACCCAAACTGTAGAATTGTAGAACTAACAAGACGGACAAAAAACACACACACACACACTGTGAGTATATCAGGTCGGAACTGATCGCGGCACACAGGCTCGCGCAGATAAAAACTGTCCAGCCGAACACTTCCGGTTTGGCTGTATTTCCGACAACACACAAACATCAAGTTAACACATAGTACAGTACTAGTACATGAGCGGTGAGCAATGGCTATGAGGAGGACGATTTAAGTCCACCAGTCCAGTCTAGAGATCAACATCCGCGCGCGACGCGACGCGACGCGGACGCGACGCGGAAATACCGCACCGCTCCGCGTGGAAAAATAGCTAATGTTTCCGCGTCGCATCCGCGGCGCGTCAGAGTTGAACCGCTCCGTTCCGCGCCTCGTATTCGAAGAGAGCGCTTAATTTCTGAAGCAGTCAGTGTTCCGTTGATCTTTTATTCTTGAAGTGGAACCTCACGTCTGATCGTTGATTTTTTATCTCTTCTACCGATCTGTTTCAGAAGCTAAAAACGTTATAAATTTTCCACTTCAGTTTATTTCCGCGTCACGTTGCAGTTAATTTCCGCGTCGCACCGCATCGCTTTTTAAAACTGTGTTTCCGCGTAGTTTCGCGTAGACTTAAACTTCCTAACTTTCGCGTGATTCCGCGCCGCGTAAAATTTCAAATAGTTTTTCCGCAACCGCATAGGAAACGTCACGCGATGTTGATCTTTATGTGTTGTTGTGTACGTGGCCAAAACATTGGCCGAACGGAGTTAAAGCCATTTCCAAGCCCTACTGAACAAAATGACTAAACTGGCTTGAAGTTCATCATCCAATGTTTTGGCCATTTGTGTTATGTTCTGAACGTGTCGACGTATCGCTGAAACAGTACGTTCTTACGTTATTACTTGCCCGGTAGAGGGCGCTCGTGTCAACCGAATCGTATGCTTCCTATCGCTCCGACTCTCAAGAGTTCCAACCCGCCAACTGGTCTTGCTTTTGGATTTATCATCATAATCATATTGTCAAAACAGAGGCGAAAAACGAATACATACGTTTCGGGTTGTTTAGTTTTGCAAGAGGCTAATAGCAATCGCCTGTAAAGTGACTGATTGACAGTCGGCAGTTTGGACTAGAAGTTTTGAAGGAAGGCGCAAACGAAAATAATTGTAAAAATCCAATCGTAAACGAGGTACCAGCGCCAGATGCAGATCAACGACTTTGGAAACATAGGAATAACTTAGGATAAAAGATGCGGGCAATGTCTTAATCGAATCACCGTCTCAAGAATCACACGTACAAAAAGTCGTCCAAGCTGCCATAGGACTATTTACGATAGGCCTGCACTTTGGTATATTTGGAGGTATCGCTGTGACCGCTCGGGAGGTTCCACGATTTCCACCACAGGAATAACGCAGGCATAATGCCTAAAAAAGCATTGATGATAATGTTTCCACCGATAGACAAAGAAAATACTCGACAAACATACAGTCCCACAAAGGCAGGTAGACGACAGACAGACAGACAGAAAGACAGGCAGAAAGGCAGAAAAACAAACAGACAAGCAGGCAGACAGACAGGCAGACAGACAGACAGAGAGACAGACAAACAGACAGATAAAGAAACAGACAGACAAACAGACAGACAGACAAAGCACGTGACAGGCAGACAGATAGTCAGGCAGACAGGCAGGCAAACACACAGGCAAACAGAAGAAAGGCAGGCAGTCAGAAGAAAGTCAGACAAATAAATAGACAGACAGCCAGGCAGACATAGACTACTCGCAAGTGGGTCCCTCCATGCCTTACCGCTGTACATGAGAAGGCCATTCGTCGCCACCGATATCAATCCGTAACAATCGGCAAATATTTTGAGGCTCCATAATTCGGAGAAAAGGATGAGAACATACACAACGTGATAGAAGATGCGCGACATTTTGGCTGCGGGATGCTTAAGACGAGATCGCACGTACAGTGCCGTGCAGAGCGAGAGCGGCGTGCAGTGAAAGCCTAGGTGGGTCACTGCAAACATGTGTGTCATTTGGCCCTGCAACCACTGCCCGTCCATCCAAATTCCATAAGTGAAAACCGTTCCGTGAGCTTCTCCAACGATCTCACCGTAGAACCAAGGCACTGAAAAGAGGGAACACGGTCGTAAGCAATACACCGAAATGTCTGTCTGTTTGTCTGTCTATCAGTTTGCCTGCCTGCCTAAGAGTATTGCCTGTCTGACTATCTGTACTTACTAATAACAACGTAAGCAGTAGAGAAGAACAGCGTCCGAAACACCCAGGGAATGCTTAAGGCCGCATGTAAATCTCGAAACACACTTATCGACGGCACCCCCAACCAGGCAAACCGTCGCACTAGCATCCCATAAACCGTTTTGATGGCGTTCGTTCCAAACACCATCAGCACAAACAAGTTAGCAAACGCGATGCCGTACGTCAGCGTAGCAAAGAGCTTCCCCAAGTCCGCCATCAGCACCAACCGGCGAATGATCCCGAAGGTCGGCACTTCCGCGTCGCGAGTGGCGAAATCGTGAACGATTTCTCGCACGCGACCGTCGTTGTCTGTGATCTTCGCACGGATAGTGTGCGTACCGACAGCATAGCGACTGACGTCCCATGGCAGGATGAACAAAGGGGAATCGTCCACACGCTTTGCCGGTTTGAAGGCCTTCTCATCGGGGAGTTGGACTTCGACGGAGCGGATACCGCGTGGGGAAAAGGCGAGAACGCGAACATGAGTGGAACGAGAGATGCGGTCGAGCGGTTCGTGAACGGGAGCATAGAAGCGCACGTCTTTGGGGTTGGTGATCATGGCCATAGGCCAGTCGTTGAAGTTGACATCGGTGAAGGAGAAGAGATCGTGATCGACGGCCATAAGCCGAAATCTGGAAGGAAAAAAAGCATTAAAAGACAGAGCTAGTAGGCCCACACACCGACAGAAGCACGGAAACAGACAGACAGACTGGCAGACAACAAACAGACAGACAGACAGACGGAGAAACAGATGGACAGACAGACAAACTGCCAGACAGGACGACAGAGACAGACAGACAGACAGGCAGACAGGCAGGCAGGCAGGCAGGCAGACAGTCAGGCAGGCAGGGAGTGAAACCTACAAGCGGTTATCTTTCCAATCCCCAAGTTCCAATTCCAGCGTGCCCGATTTTTGCATGGCGTAAAGCTCAAAAAGGTGTCCACCCAGGGTGTGCAGATGTCCGCTGAGATATGCCACTCCCCCACTGCATGACAATGACAGTCAGATCATTTTAAATGACCCTCTAAAACTGACTATCTTAGAGTGCAGAAAAAGTGAAGACAAAAAAGGACGTAAACACCTCATCACGTTTGCGATGCCGGGAGCAGCGGAACTGATGAACGATGTTGGGTAATGTCCAAACCATACCGTCACATTACTTTCTCGGCTGTTTTTGGCAAGAACCTCGAGATGTCTCATATCCTCCTGCAGGACAAAATAAGCAAATCAAAACGGAGTAAAGTATTGATTGGGACCGGTTGGGGAGCGAACCTCCGTCAGAACACCAAAAAAATTGAACGGCCGTCTAAATCCCGGGTCGGGGCCTGCAAAGGATCACCAAAAACGATGGCCTACCAAACCCAACCAAACTAAGCGAACGACCAATGGTATTCTAGTGAAGAACAGCAAGAAGCTACGAAGACACGCAGACAGAAACATACATACAGACAAGCAGCCAGCCAGCCAGACAGACAGACAGACAGACAGACAGACAAACAAACAGACAGCCAGGCAGGCAGACAGGCAGACAGACAGACAGGCAGACAGACAGACAGACAGACAGACAGACAGACAGACAGGCAGGCAGGCAGGCAGGCAGCAGCAGAATCTCACAGGCATCCACCCCAATGAAGGAAATCAAATCTGGTCCAAATTTGTGCACGTAATGGTAAGAAGTCCCGTTTCCGCGTTGCGAGTGAGTTCTGCGAAAGTAAAGCCATACTTTGCACGAAATTTGGCCCAAACAAAGATCCCAGCACTCACTTGTAATAATTCAGTTTGCTATCACGCGACGGTACGTTGAACGAATCTACACAAAGCGATGGAAAATTTCGTTAGGGAAACAGACAGACACGAGATGCGATGGTCATTATTATTATTATACCGTGATTTCCGCGGATGTCTAGCCAAGTGGTTCTCTCCGTGACCCTTGTTTCCCGGATGATCCGTGAGTACTCCTTCCACTCCCATTCACGCTGCGCCGTCCCGAAGCCGAGGTTGGTCTTGGCGTCGGTGAGGTCCCCGCTGGCGATGACCACTGCCGGCCTTATCGTGTCGACGGTTTCCGTGCAGAACTCCTCCAGCTGAGTAATCCGCAGGCCGTCCACGTACTCGCTCACATGGAGATCCGTAATCTGCGGTGTAAAAAATTAAAAAAATAGAATAAAAAAAAATGTGCAGACATAATGTGCAAATTTTCACGGTTTCTACCCGTTCATCGATCAATCAACTGAAAAAAATCAATCAATCAATCAATCGATCCATCGCATTGATCAGACAGTCACTGGAAAAAGAGCAGAAGTTGATGGAAAAATTAGTACAGTACATCTCTGGTCAGAAAAATCGGGACGCTCGATTTGTCAAGAGTGCAATTTTTTACCACAAGGCTGCAGGCTACCCAAAAAAAGTGCTTTGATTTGAGGCGGAAATAGTTGGGCACAAGATTTTACTGCGCATTTGCGCGAAACAGACTGTGCATTGCGCCCTTACGCACGACAGCTTCCACTCTGCTGACAAGAGTATTTAATTCACCGGAAAGAATGGGAAGACGTAAACCGTGAAACAAAATTTACTAAATGAACAGCGAAATACTTGAACAGTGTGAAATGTGCAGTGTGTGAAATGTGCAGTGTGTGAAATGTGCAGTGTGCAGCATTTCATGTATTGTAGACTGCACATGTGGTCTTGTGGCCAACTAATTTCCGCCTCAAATCAAAGCACTTTTTTGTATAGCCTGCAGCCTTGTGGTGAAAAATTGCCTCTTGACAAATCGAGCGTCCCGATTTTTCTGACCAGAGAGAGGTGTAGTATGGTACGGCACTGCATTCCGTAAAAAAGCCATTATGCGATCCATTTTTGAAGAAAATAAATAAAAACTTGTAATAATAATTTCTAATCGAATTTAATTTCTAATCGAATTTAAAGTCAAACCCAAAAGATCAATGTTGTTTTTGTCGTATCGACCGGGGTACATTTCGCTTCATCAATCAATCAATCAATCAATCGCATTGGTTGGTGAGTCAACTTCTGCAACTAATCTATTCAATCAATAAAGTCATCAACCATCTCTCAAGGGGATTCAGTGGACACATCCTCAAGCCATATCTGTATCTAGAATTGTCCTCCTACCTGTAGGAACCACACCAAATGCTCCAGACTATCTCGTGGCGCTATATTTTGCCAGTGTGATTTGCGCTGGGCCAACACACCGGGATCTTCAAAGTGTCGAAAGGCAGGCAGAACAGCCTGACTGATCGTGATGAAATTCAAAACGAACATGATGAAGAACGAAATCACTACGCCCGGAACGGCCAACACCAACAGGGCTTTAAATACAGAATTCATTTTATTATACTTTTTATTTATTTTTTATATTAAAAAAAATGTAAACTATCATGATGGAAAAATTTATAAAAAAAAATTGAAGGAATTATCCCACTATATATACAGTATGAGATACTAGTATTTGTTGGAAGTTCCACGTTGGAAGTTCCACTTTGGAAGTTCCACACCGACACAGGCAAGCCAACGTACCAATAAACAAATAGCTAAACAAAAACTGAACTTCGCCCCGGAGACGAGACGACACAGACACAGACACAGACACAGACACAGACACAGACACAGACACAGACACAGACACAGACACAGACACAGACACACCAACACAGGCATAGACACAGGCATAGACACAGACATAAACACCTGCTAGTGGTTGTGCGTCAGTGCCGAACAGCGGCGAGGATTTTAATTTAAAAGTCCTAGACCATTTTGGACTTTGCTCGAGCTTATCTTTTATCCGGTAGGTCACATTTGGATAACTGTTTACTACAGTACTGTACTATACAGCCCAGGGCGCATATGGTATCAGCGCTGGACTTGTAGCGAGTGTACGATCACTTTGCATTCCGCTTGCCGGTTCAATTTCACAAGCACCTTGTCGCCGCTGACTAAACAACTTTTCCTCCGCGCACGCCTCTCACCCTGCCAAGTTGTCTGCAAATTGATTTTTGCTTTGCAACACACATTCACGGCGAACACACAAAAACCACACAGGCATTATTCATTTTCCAAGATCTATTAAGGAAAGTATATATCCTATATATAT
>LRSR01005890.1:0-10703 GCA_001579985.1 Hypsibius dujardini | reverse complement strand
TGTCTGTCTGTCTGTCTGTCTGTCTGTCTGTCTGTCTGTCAGTCAGTCAGTCAGTCAGTGTGCTCGTAATTCTATACATGTGTCTTATTGCTCAATCAATCAACCAATCCATCGAGTAATAAGCCTACAGCGGAAGGAGCCGAGATCGGCTGAGAGCGGAGCACCATGGTCTCGGTGGTGAAGCGGTCGGGATGGGTCTGTTGAGCAATAGGCGAGGACTTTCCATCGCGTGGGCCACGATTGATGCTTTCGATCCGGTGATTGGCCGCGTCGCCGCCGCCGCCAGAGGTTGCCGCATCACCCTGCTGATCATGCTGAGGAGGTCCCGTCACGCTATCTAGAAGGCGGAGAGAGACAGAGCGGTTAAGAGAAAACCGTGTAAAATGCAGCACACACGGTGGTGATAACGACCAATTTATGCGCGTTGCGCCTCGTAAACATTGTGCCCAGAACATAGTGCCATTTATATGAGTTTTTCATGGAGGAACCTTATTCGAAATCGGGCCAGCTACATGGCGTGTTTACATCGAATACCACACAGCGCCTGTTTACAAAATTAGCTGTTGTGGATGCTCACGGTACCGACAGACATCCAAGCTAACTGACAGAACGAGAAATGGACAGACAGACTCCAAAAGTCAAGACAGCCACACAAAAAGAAAACTAACTTGCAGGAATCAGTCAACTCATACAGACAGACAGACAGACAGACAGACAGACAGACAGACAGACAGACAGACAACTAAACAAACAGACAAACAGGTAGACAGGCAGACAGACAGACAGACAAACAGACAGACAGATAGACAAACAGACAGACAAAGAGCTTAACAGACAGATAGACAGACAGACAAGATATCAAAAACGATGACCTGTCAGATATAGACATATTTCTTGTCCTTTACTTTGAAATGGGGCATTTCTTATTTCTAAAGCCGCCTTCATCGAGTCAGCTTTTATTCTTACCGTGTATCCTCACAGATTTTTTAATACTGGAGACAGAAGGCGGCGGGTTCGGCAGGTTGTAGGACCACTTTGAGATGGCCGGAGAATTGGCAAAAGTCACTTTGATATCCGCAATATCTGGAAAAAAACGACAGTCTAAAAAGTTTTGTAACGGCAGTCGAAGTCAGACATGTGGTATGATGAAAGAACAAACGGCAGACCGATTGACAGACACACAGTCAGGCAGGCAGCGAGAACGACATACATACGCAACAGGAAACATACCAGAAAAACGCATAGACAGACGGATCGACAGATAAAGGAACAGACAAACGCCGACACACGCTGAGAGTCAGTCAGACACACAGACCCAGACACAGACGTGTAGATAGACAGACCGCTAAACAGGCTTACAGACAGACACATGTCTAGACAGTCAGAGAGGCAGACAGACAACAAAAAGGTTGGTCGACAGAAGTACAGACAGACAAACAGACAGATAACAAGACGTATAGGCATACAGACAGACATAAAGACAGACAGACATTCAGACATACAGACAGGCAGACAAACAGGCAGAGATCAGACAGACAAGCAAACAAGATCAACGTGAAATTCCGTACTTATGGGTTCATCCGAAGCGCCGGCAGGATGATGAGATGGGTCGTTAAATGCCGGGGACTTAAGGCCAGGATTACCAACAGACGACGCATCTGGATGGGATGGAGAGAGGAGAAAAAAATCATTAAAATTGCCGGCATTCGTTCGGAACAGGCAGACAGACAGGGCCCGCGCGTCAAACACAACTACAGACACATCACACCCACACGCCCTATACCCCCGTCGTCTTCCCGGAATTGCTATAAAATATGTAGTTCTACACTCGGTACACTTATGGGTCACCACCACCATCAACCGAGCAGTGTGCCCTTTGAAGACTGTGTTGAACATGGAGAGGCAATATCATAAATATTCTTGTTCGGGTTCGCGAACTCTCCAACACACATACACACACACTCTCTCTCTCGTTCACTCAGCGGGTCATTCCAAAGCTCAGGCAACTAACTCCCCGGGTTGCCGGGAAGTCATTTCAACAAATCTCTCGCCATTCGCAACAGCACAGACAGACATACAGAGACATACAGACAGACATACAGACATACAGACAGACACACAGACACACAGACACACAGGCAGACACACAGGCAGACACACAGGCAGACACACAGGCAGACAGACAGGCAGACAGACAGACAGACAGACAAAGACAAACAGACACAGACACGCAGACCAACCAAGAGAAAGAGCGCCTTCGCCATAAATCAAGTACATAAAAAACGGTCGACAGTGCATGGACGACTCACTTGGAAGTTCGTCATTTCACCTGCTCAGTCGATTCTTTTTGCACAACTAAATTGTATATTGAAAGAGACTGAAAACCGGATTGGAGGATTTAATTGAGGTAACTGTGATCGCTGTCGCTGCTGTCAGCATTGATTAGCTGTACCATTGAGTGAACAACAACTTCTAACAGATGAACACATCTTTTTCATTGGAACTCGTAAAAAATTCAATTTTATCGCGGCACTTAATCAGTGTAATTAAAACTGAGAATCAGAAAACTATAAAGCCGTAAGACGTATCAGACGTTGAAACTCTGATTGGATCAATCAAGAAAATCTTCCAGCAAATCGATCAATCGTTCAATCAATCAATCAATCAATCGTTCAATCAATCAATTGTTCAATCAATCAATTGTTCAATCAATCAATCAATCAATCGTTCAATCAATCAATCAAACGAAACGGCGACATGATCAATCTCGATTCAGAATCTGTCAAGGAGGTTAAAGTGGAAGCTCAAGTATCCATCTTTCAATTCGACAACACCGTAAATGATAATAAAGGGACGCTGATGATCAGCAAATCGCTGAAAACTTTCAGGAAAAAAACACATGTTGATTTCCATTCAAGTCAATCAGTCAATCAATCAGTCAATCAATCAATCGATAGATGTAGCGACGAAAACCTTAATCGTGCAGAATCATAACTGTTCGCAATGAAACGCCTCATCCTACCCAAAAAAATTGATGGACTTCAGACCGAGATATTTAGTCAAGACGGATATGGATGGTAGGGAAGATCGCTCGATGCGGACACCATTACCTGTTGAGGAATCCGTCAGTCCAATCAATCCATCAATCAATCAATTGATCTATCCGTCAGTCAGTCAATCAATCAGTCAATCAAACAATCAATCAGTCAATCAATCAATCAATCAGTCAATCAATCAGTCAATCAAACAATCAGTTGATCAGTCAATCAATCAATCAGTCGATCAGTCAATCAATCAGTCAATCAATCAATCAGTCAATCAATTACCTGTTGAGGAATCCGTCAGTTTACGGACTCCGGAAAAGTCTTCCCCATACAGAGCCGCGTCATGGCCCGCCACCGCGACATCCTCCATTTCGGCGCTTTTCCGGCTCTCCTTGCCGCCGGAATTCCCATCACGCTTGGACTTCATCCATCGCCAGGGCCGGAACCATTTACGGATGCTGTTGAAACGTCCGGGAGTTTTCGTGCTGCTCGTCGCCGAGACAATCGCAGCCGGCGACGCGTTGATACCGCTCAAATCCGACTGCGCCGCGGCTTCGGGGATGTGATGGCTGTCCGCTGCGGGCGAGGAGCTCGACTCTGCGGCGGCCTCCAGGCCTTCCAGTTTGCGGCCAAAACTGATCGGGAGCGTCCGAGATCCCGCTGTGGAGAAGAACGCGCGAAAGTTACTTAAACGTGTGTGAAACCAACAGCAATACTCTCGAAAGAGTTCTTAATGAATGGGGGAATTCAGTCTCGTTGGCAGGAATGCAACAGGCTGGGAATTGGGAGAATGAAAGACTGGCCGAATTTGGCTGGTACAACGCTGAAGAGAGCGCAGATCTCCCCTGGACGAAAGCTGCCGCAGTTATTTCCGCACCACTTCGACTCGACTAGCCTAATCAATTTCAAATCCATAAAAGCTGATAAAATTCATTCAGAAACAGCTTACCGGATTTCACGCTCGACAAATCAATAAACCGTCCTGGCCAAATTCGGCTGGTACAATCAAGCCTTCCCTTCCCCAACAAGTTGAGGCTACTGTTTCTAGTAAACAACCAACACGCAAGTTGACCTGCTCTTTTCCGGTTCAAAAAACATCCGCAAACGGAATTGGTAGTGAGCGCGCACGGCTAGCGTGTCAAGGAGCACGACAAAAACCCTGGCCAAACTTGGCTGGAACAATAAAAAGCCTGAAAGAGAACTCGGCACACTTCCCTGCCAAAAAGTGAGCACAACTTTCTGCAACCCAAATGATTCCCCAGCGAAAAGAAGCATCCAACTAACAACTGAAACGCTAACAAGCTCGCGACGACGGCGTGTCTGTCATCTGGGGGTGGGAAAAACAGACTGGCCAAAGTTGGCTGGGACACACACACACGTAACTTGCCTTTGGTTGTGGTTGCAGCGGTGGCGGTGCTTCCCCCATTGACAGAGGCGAGTTTGAAGCGTTTTGTCATGGCCGTAGTATGTATGACTGGGAATGATCTGGGTATGTGGATGGGGGGAAAGATAAAAAGAGGAAGGATCGGCTGCTAAGGATGCCTCAAAAATAGCCTTCTTCGTTCGTCTTCTCCTTCTCCCCTTGTGTCAAAAGATGCTAAGGCGATGACGCGGTCTACGCGCGCATCGCGGAGTAGACGCATTCTTCCATGGAGGAGAGTTTCCCTTCACAAAAAACACCACAGTACACATACACACACGCGAGGACGAAGAAGAAGAAGGGGTGATGATGACGATGATGATGGCGACGGGGAAAGGAGCCCACACAACTGCGAAAAAACACATACAGCAAAACACCAACGCGTGTGTGAGTTTTAATTTTTGCCTTCTAAATGCACCGCCGCGGTGCAGTGCAGTCAGTGCAGTCAGTGCGGTGCAGTGCGGTGCGGTGCAATGCAGTCAGCCGTACAAAACTCGGTTTCACTCTTCACACGCGTGTACGCTGCATAATACGCTGCATGAAGAATGGCCAATTAGGTTTTGTTGATTTCCTTGGGGAATTCGTGATTGGTTCATTGTGCACAAAATATTTGACGTGGGTGTGGCTTGTGTACAGTGGAGTTTGGAATTTACAGGACAGTACGTGTTGGAACTTGGAGGGTGCGGGAATTGGAAGTGGAAGTGCAGAACAGTCGCCCAGTAGATGGCGCGGCGCGGCGATTTTGTCTGTAGGACTGTGTCCGAGAGTCATCACTTCATTCGTCAATAGGAATGGCAAAACTTGACTACTATTTACTAATACTGTAAAACTAATTAAAATTTTAGTCACAAATAATATTCAAATGGCCCACTCCAGGGCCCTTCCCTCGCACCAGTTTGGCTTTGTTGTGGTTCTTTACTCATGTAGCATCACGCAAGTGGCTCCCCCTCCCGGCTAATTTACTGCAAGTTTCACTTTGGTTTTCCCAAACAATCGTCCGTACTCTACAACGGGATTCTTGCCTTGCTTTGTACGCCATCTAGTTGACAAAATTTTCTTTGACGTTATCAAAACTTCAAACTGAGTGTAAGATCGCAGCTCTTGATGTAGCAGGGAACGGAGAAAGTTCGCCGAATTGGGGAGGGGACTGAGAAGGTCCTCCACTGCCACGAGCATTGGCTATAACGCATGCATGCAAGTACAAAGAGAAGCATATGAATTGAAACAAGATATGATTTGAAACAGGCGGTTTTGGACTAGTAAGGACACTCACTCGTTCACTCACTCAATCGCGTACACAGCAAGTGCCACTACTAGCTCACAATTCCTTATTAAAGCCGTATCTTGTTTGCATTTACGATTCTTTTCTTGCCAAAGAGAAGTCGTGTCACAACAGCTGCTCTCACGTGATTGGTCGAGCGGTCTCACTTTCAGCGAATCAAATAATACTAAGTTGTGTGGTTGGTTGAGAGGTGCGGTTAGCGATGTGTCAGCCAATCGGGACGTCAAGGCCGAATTTGGGCAGGACCCCGCCCCTATTACACTTCAAAATGCGAAAATCCAAATCGATACCGCGACAAACAGCACCAGCAAGCAAAGACTTCATAATCTCCGCAACTCTCGCCAAGTATTTTTTCGCCCATCCTGAATGCGGTGATCAAAAGGTAATTCCGTCTAAGGCCTTTTGAGAAGCAAATCTGCCATAATTGAGTCGTAAAATTGACTTCATTTGTTGCAGCTGGCTGGAACAGCGAATTAGGCCGAAGTTCAACGTTACTTTGATGACTTGATTGTTTGATTGCTGGCATCCGACTTTATCGTTATTCCTTTAAATTTGCGCTGGAGATTATTCTCCCCAAATTCTGGAACGGAATCTCCCGCTTAACCGATTAAAGAGATCATTCATCTACCGGATTGTTACGGGTAGCCTGCGCATCACCGGAAGGGATCGGCTGAATTTATTTGCAAACTGCTCGTCGAAAGCGTCTCTCTTCTCGGACTTGGACCTTGTTGACGGTCTGATAGCGCGACTCAGCCTTGGCCTCCGCGCAATTGCGGTGAGTAACTCTCATCATGGCAGCTCATTGGGTCGTGGGTAAACAGTTGGAAATGCTGGTGACGCATGGGAGCAGCATGTTACAGGGACGCGGAAAGGCTACTGCCACCACTGGTCGCTTGATTGATTGATTGACTGTTTACGCCTGTCCAAATTTGTATTAGCTCTTGTCGGGATCCCCATAAAAAGAATTATCATACTGAGATCCGTTGATTCGGGCTTCAATGACTTTTTCCAAACATTCCTGTTTAGGTTTTATCGAACTAGAAGCTCGAATTTCTGTGTCTTTTGTTGCTGTGGAATAATGTGTGAGAGTTTGTTTGATTGATTGATTGATTGACTTGTGAAGACTCGTGTCCTCTCCTCCTCCTTCGAGGGGGCCTGCTGTTGTGATGACTGCTTTTCGAGCTTGCTGCAGTCGCCGAGGGACGAGGTGCGGATCGTCAGGAACCCTCTGATAGGTATGCAGGTCAGCTCATTCCAGGCGCGTGGGTCGATGAGCCCGTTTTCTTGACTTTACCGCGCTCCGGATGAGTCAGTAACCTGGATTACGGATGGATGGCCCAGATGTGTGTGTGTGTGTGAGCAAATCCACGTTTTGTTTGCCGGGGGGGGGGGGGGGGGTTCAGCCGTTGTGTCTGCCGCGAGAGAGATATGTCTTTGAATTGGAGGTTATTGAGGGTTATTGAGGGGGAGGAATGCTGACCTGCTGCAGTGCATGCCGCGTGTTTGTGTTTGGGCCCCGGGCATTATGTGGAACTGAATGATGGTGTGCCGTTTGCTCGTTCCACACATATTTCGCCCATTACAAAGAGGACGATCCCGGTCGACGCATCGGTTGTTCGGTCAGGCAGAGGGGACCTGGACGGACTTGGCTGGTACGTGTGAGACTAGAAGCTATTACGACGACGACAATTACGTCTATTGACTCATATTTGTCCCTCTTTAGATACTTTCAAGCTGCAATTTGCGAAGAAAGTGGATTCTTATTACGGAAACGGTGGCTGTCTGTCTGTCTGTGAAAGGAGATTCCTTCGAGCTTCTTCTCTGGCACCTTCACGAGTTTTTTTCCCGGCCTCCTCCTCGCCCCATCTCATCTCCAGTCTGCCCGGACGGTTCTTTTCCACATACGCCTGTGCGTGATTTGTTTGCGTGTGCGGTATCTCTGACATTCCGCCTGTCCACACACACACACAGACACACACAGACACAGAAACAGGCACAGGGAAGTGGGTGGGACGAAAGAGCGCGATTTTGACGGCGCTCCGGCCTCGTTTTGATGGGGCGCTCGCGTGTTTTGGCTAGCCTGTGTGGTACTCGTAATCACCTCCCCGCCGCAGCCCCGGTGGACATACATCGAATTTATTTACTCAGATTATTACAGGCATCCCAGTGTGCTGGCTCCTTCGGTTCGGCACAGACATTATGATTTGACGTGTCGATTTCGCCGCTTGATTTCCGGTGGACTGCGCCGCAAGTGTCGCTATTGTCTGGTCTGCTTCTCCGTTCCTGTGCCGCTTGTTCCAGCATATGTCTGCCTGAGGGATCGCCCACTTGCTTGCCTACATCGGCCATTGTCTGTCTGTCTGTCTACTTGCCTGCCTGGTTTGTCTGTATATCTATCTGTCTGCCTGTCGGTCTGCCTGTCTGTCTGTCTACTTGCCTGCCTGGTTTGTCTGCATGTCTGTATATCTATCTGTCTGTCTGCCTGTCTGTCTGCCTGTCTATTTGCCTGTATGTCTGCCTGTATGTCTGCCTGTATGTCTGCCTGTATGTCTGTCAGTCACATGATTGGTGACTGCATGTTGGAGGTTTGACTCGAAACGTTTTACTGCCCACCGTTATGAGAGATAGTAACTAACTTTTTTACAACCCCCTCCTCGAACGACGTCACGCACGACCTGCTTTGCAGCTACATAAGGAGTCATAAAATTTGATATTGTGTGTGTGTGTTTGTACACGCACACTCAGTTCTCTCTCGAAGGAGTCTCGGCCCAATAGCGTGCGTGAATTTTGCCTTCGGTTTTTTTTACTTCTTTTCTCGTACCTCGCTCGGTCATTCTTCTCACGCGAAACTCCAAACCGCATGGTGGAAGCGCGCCAATTCCTCGAGAACAGCAATGCAAAAGGGGGTCTTTGCTTCGTGATTTTGAGAAGACCAAAGGTGCAAACTCAATACGCGCTTTTTCTAATTCGCCTGCTCGGCAGATACGCGTCGCGGTGGTGGCTTCCCATTTTGGCGCCGCGACCGCGACTGTTTGCTCTTCTTCCTTCGCTTGAAGCCTTCGAGCAGCGAACAGTCGCGAACTCTTTCCAATTTCTTGGCGTCTGTGACTTAGATGTATATTTTTTATTGGGGGGGGGGGGATCTCGAGTGCGTGAGAGATTTTCCGCTGACTTTGCATTGTTGCCGGAGACAGGCAGACAGACAGACAGATACGGTACAAGTACGCATTGTGGGAATTCGAATCCATCAAGTTTGCCGGACGGATGGTTATTTGATTGGTGCTTTTGTTTTTTTTTGTGGTTGCAGCTTCTTTGGCGGTGCATTGTTTGCTCATTGTTTTGCTTTGGGGCTTTTCGAGGGCTGCGATTGCCTTTTTGGCTCCTGAAGGACAAGGACCCTCATATGCGGTACTGCTGCTTTGCTGTTCACATCTGGCAAGAAAGTTGCTTGCGCAGCCGCACCGATTGAGAAATGAGACTGTTTGTCTGTCTGCCTGAATGCCTGATTGCACCTGTCTGTCTGTCTGCCTGCATATCTGTCTGCCTGCCTGCCTGCCTGTCTGCCTGCATGTCTGTCTGTCTATCTGACTGTCTGCCTGTCTGTACGGCTGTCTGTCTGTCTGCCTGACAAACTGTTTTCCTGCCTGTCCGTCTGCTTGTATGCCTGTACATCTGTCTGCCTATCTTTTTATATGAGTGTTTACTTGCTTTTTCACTCGTTCGTGGTCTTGGCGTCTTTGCCGCAGGTACAGTCCGTAATCGGACACGTTTTGCGACTTTGTTTTCCCTTTCTGCGTTCTGCAAATGACGACGTCGACAGACAGCGCAGCAGACACAGGTGTTGCATGATCAATCGGAAGCAGCACACACAGCATTTGCTTGTCCAAGGTCGAAGTCGCGGTGTCTGTTCCCATCAAACCGGAATCCCCCCGCACACTGTTATCATCGTTCCGTTCCGTCTATCCCTCCATTGACGTTGTGTGGTGGCGTCGCCTGCCTCTCTCTCGCTTCATACACTCTCCGCTCTCTTCCCCGCCGAACCATCGCGGGGAAAGACGCAAAAATGCCCATAGGAAATTTTCATTTTGTCTCACTGAGAAAGGTGAAAAACGCAATGAATGTCTGAAATTACTCAGCGGTACTGCGCGTTGTCTGTCTGTCTGTCTGTGCCTGCCTACTCACACGTGAACGCGACTGCCTGCCTTTCTTACGTCTCAATCGATCGTTTTCGACTGATTGTCTGTTATTTCCATTGCACCTCCCCCCCCCCCAAAAAAAAGAGGGAAGGAAATGAAGGACCCTTTCCCTGTCTGTCTCTGGGTCGCTAATCTTTGTGTGAATGAAGGGAAGAAAAGCGGGAGGAAAACGGATGACAACAACCCAAGACGGATCATCACTATTTTACGCGAGTGAAAGAAGGCTTGATCCCGATGAAGACATTTGCGCAGGCTCACGCTCCTTGCTCGTTCATCTTCGTCTGCCTGCATGCCTTCGAGCCATGCCTGTCTGCCTGTGATGTGTTCGTGGGGTGGGGTTTTATCGGGAAGAGCCCAACCCTCTTATATGATCCCCATTTTTGCGTTCAGGAGAGGTCGTTTGTCTTTTACGAAACAGACGGCTTAATGGCTTTCCTGCCTGTCTTTTGTCTGTGTCTGTCTGGCGATCGGCCTTCCGGTCTGTCTGTGTGCCTGTTAGTAAGAGACCTTATTAACCAGAGCCAACGAATACTCTGTCTGTGTCTGTCTGTCTGTCTGTCTGTCTGTCTGTCTGCCTGCCTGTCTGTCTGTCTGCCTGTTAGTAAGAGACCTTATTAACCAGAGCCAACGAATACTCTGTCTGTCTGTCTGTCTGTTTGTCTGTCTGTCTGTCTCTCTGTCTGTCTGTTTGTCTGTCTGTCTTTCTGTCTGTGGATAAGTCTGTCTGACCGCCTATCTGTCTGTATGTCTGTCTGTGGATA
>LRSR01005889.1:0-34218 GCA_001579985.1 Hypsibius dujardini | reverse complement strand
TGGTATCCGTCCGGAAGGCTGAGGATGGTGATGGTCGGATTGTCAGTTAGGAGGTGCCTGCGATGGAGGCCCTCAAGGAGGAACTCGGAGACAACGAAGGTGACCTTGTGGTAATGGGCCATTTTTTTGGCCAGCTCCAACAGCGGAATCGTGTGCCCGTAAGCGGGAATCGAAATCATGAGGATGTGCTTCTTTGCTCCAGACATTGTGGATTGGGAAGTTAAGCAGCTGTGTAAAGTGCGGAATAAAATCTTCGGCGAATTATTCGGCAAAGGATTCTACTTTTCAACAGTTGCAATGAAAAAATACTAGCATACAATTTGCATGCTTGCCATTTTTGTGTATCGGCTCTTTCAGCGTTCACTTGACACTGCGCAAAATTCCGCCGGCGGCATTGATTTTCAAGTGTACTACGTGAAAACAATCGGGGAGCCCTATTCTGTCGTCCGAACACAAGTTGTCTTGCTCGGCTTTTTCTCTGTTTAATAAATGCCCCACCTACCACACATACAATTGTTGCCGAGGCGTGCTCAGCTTTCTTCATTCATTCATTCGATGGAGAAGCAAAAGAAGCGAACAAAAAAGTGCTCGATTATGTAACGACAACCGATTCCGCAACTGTAGCGGTGGGATAATTTAATCATAAGACGCCGACTTTGTCTCGGATTCTAGTTCGAACACGGACTTGGCTAAATTAGTAATCATTATTATA
Source organism: Hypsibius dujardini (assembly GCA_001579985.1). Classification (NCBI taxonomy): domain Eukaryota; kingdom Metazoa; phylum Tardigrada; class Eutardigrada; order Parachela; family Hypsibiidae; genus Hypsibius; species Hypsibius dujardini. The sequence goes on along the minus strand of LRSR01005889.1, from coordinate 33,506 downwards.
TATTATACTAAGCATTACAAATAAAAACAACCCTGCAACGTGTTACGAAAGATTTGCTTGCAGGTAGCTGTTTCAGATCTACTGTAGAGTGGTATTGATTTATTATTAATTCAGTAAAGATCTATAACAACAGATGTATGTAAAGCCGCCATACATAACGGGATCCGAAGTGGGAAACAAAAACATCCATGTTTAAACAGTAGCTGCAAGCTCAAAACAATAATTGCGTGTAGTTTGATGCGATTCTAGAGCAGAGCAGTTATAATTACAATATTAGCTCCATAACCAAAAATTTAATGCCAAGAAAGGGACGGTGACCGTAGCAGCTCTTACCAAGACAAGTGATGTACGTAGTAATCCCTCCAAATACGAAACGAACTAAACTTAACAAATACATCGTTCATCGCAATGGAGGTATTGTTTCAACCCTTCAGTTGGAGATATCGTTTATTTAGAATTAAAGTCCCTTTGACTGGAAATCAAACAATTATTGTACAGTGCTGTGTAATTCTATTTCTTATAGGTCGACTATTGACTCTCCATGTCTCCGCCAAGGAACATTCAATTTCTTTCGCAAATCATATGCTGCATCAAAGTTAACTTATTGACATTACGACGACAAAAGAAGTATAATTTTGTAGAATTGAAAATATTTTAAGAATCAAAAAGTACTTGTATTATAGATAGTGCTGCACAGTAAGAAATGATTTAATACGTTAATCGCCAATCGAGCTATCAATGGCATTAAGACACTTCTTACTGAGCAGCGCCATCTACAGAAAAGTTAGAATATCTCTGAACAGCGCCATCCACATAAATATTAGAATATCTGGAATATTTCACAACTATGACACGTGTGGTGGAAGTGATGAAGGAATGCCCTTGTCAGTTTAGTCCCTCTTTCCAGTATTTTCAGTTCGGCCCAACTAAACAACAGTCTTTCAGCTTGATTATGCGGCTTCTCTGCTTACCAACCCATACGATACAGCCGATCCGATACTGTATTAGAAAATTAACTGCATCTGCCACCCGGAACCAGGGAGTCTTGGTTTTTCGAGAAGGAAAGCCATTAAATAAGATAATAACAAATAGGAGTCCTGAGCATATAACAGTAAGGGGAAAGTGTGAAGACGGAATCAGACAAGCTGGTCTTCCTCCGCTTCTTCCAGCAAATTACCCGCGAAATACCATTCCATAGAAAAGAGTTTACCCACAAAACACAATTCATCATTCCCCCATATGACACTTTTCGTTACGGACCCCATTCAACCGCCGCATATGGCTATAACATAGGTTCGATTAACAAAAATGTAATATAAAAGAAGGATTTCTTTCTCTTTTCCTTGTAGACTGCCTCCAAGAGAAAAATATCAGCAGCAGTAGAGCGGAAACAACGTCTTCTTCTTCCATCATCGGCCGTTCACTTCCACTGGCAAAGCGGCTTCCAGTTCATGCATCGAACGGCGAGGACTGCCGTTCTCCGAAGCTAACGGGAGCAAATGCTCCTTGATATGCTGCAAACAAATCACAAGAAAACATCCAAATTAATTAACTCAATACAAAAGCCATGGTTGCAAAAATTGCATAGTACTTTATTCCAACATCATAACAAATTAGGATCAACTCATAACGATATAAGTGGTAGACATTATTAATCATCGACTAAAATAAAAAAAAACTTCAAAATAATTTAAAACTAATTTAATAATTTGGGTTACATTTATTCATCCAACTTGATCGTCCAGTTACAGTAACGTGTGTTTGTGGAAGCGCCCCCTTATCTAAACCGGAAAAACCTGAAAGCATCATGACCTGCCTCGTTGGAATATTCCGATTCAAGCGTTATCTTTAATTATGCTTTTGGGTTGTTAAATTTTAAAAAGTTGAATAAAATTCGTTCCAGATACAAGCGAATTTTAATCGACTTTCCTTAAAACAAATACCAAATTAAACATGATACTAGAGTGAGAATAGGATAATTATTCCAGCGAGACAGGTGATGACGTCTTCAGGCGGTTCCGGTTCAAATAAGGGGCGCTTCCACAATCACACATTACTGTACCTGGACGATCAAGTTGATTGCCACTTCGTTCTCGGCACCCCGAGGAATTATCACATCGGCGTATTTCTTGGTGGGCAAGCAGAATTCCTCGAACGCTGGCTTGACGAAATTTGTGTACTGATTCAGCACTGACTTGAGCTCACGGCCGCGTTCCTTCAAGTCGCGTGTTACTATAAAACAAAAGCCAATTAAGACGTATCCTGTTCCATTCGCAATGGGTTGTCATTTCGCAACACAGGAGTAGACAGAGGCCCGTGAGTAGGTAGACATTTGAGGCATACAGGGTAGCAGTCAGGATTGATGGAGGAGGCAACAAGCAGACAGACTTAGCATCTTACTTGCCACATCAAGCAGGCAGGCAAGTAACTCAATAAGTAGACAGGTACATTTGGCAGAACACAGGCGAGATATATCTGGTATGATCATGAGAATTACCGCGACGAGCCAGACGTGTGTCAGCGTCCATATCGACAAAGAGCTTCAACTTGAAGAGGTTCCGCAGTTCTGGAAAGTAGAAGACGAGAATGCCCTCAAAGAGGACCACATCGGCTGGGTAGACGTTGATGTACTCGGTGGGCAAGCGAGAGTGGGTCACAAAGTCGTAGACGGGAATCGAGGCCTTCTCCCCGGCCAGCAGGGTGTGCATCGTGTTCAGGATGAGCTCATAGTCCAATGCATCTGCGGTGAGCACAAGGCGCAATCAACCCACGGCCGACCACAACCACACAATCAATCAATCCAAGATCGTTCAGTCAACGCAAAGAAACTGAGTTTCATCTTCACTTCAAGCAATCAATCGATCTATCCAGCCAACGATAGACATCCAATGAGCCAATCAAGTGAAACATTCCGTGATGGGCCATCATCAACAGGACCCGAGGCATACCGGGGTGGTCAAAATTGAACTCGCCCGCGTGCGCCCGCGTCCTTTCGGCGTCGTCGAGGACGCGGTAGAAGCTGTCTGCACTGATGGTCACCACTCGGCGCTCGTGATGCTCCAGATCGTTCTGGCCCAGCTTGTTCATGATCTTGCTGCACACTGACGTCTGAAATTAAGCCAGGCAAATACTTACACATGAGAAGAGACCCGAGATATATATGAAAAATGCACAATATCAACAAGCTGCGCGCGCGTGAATGTCACGTCGGGTCAGAGCCAGACAGTCTGCTATGCCGCAGCCGTCGTGTGACAACGAACTGCCAGACAACGACCCACAAAAAACTACCTTCGGCCAAGGTTATCATCAATAAAGAGAGCCCACAAAAGTATTTTCATTACAATTACATTACATTACTCCATCGATTTTAATTTTAATATAAACTGCAACAAAAAAGGTTGATCTTGCACTTAAGTGACGCGCCCCAAATGCGCCCAGCCCCTCACTCGCTCAAACATTGGGGATTGATATAAATCACGCCCCTTCCGCTCCGCAACCGCTGTATGCACATTCCGCTTCAATCCGCCTCCGTTGAGCTGTGGTGTGAAGCTCTCAAAAACGTCAACAAACCCTCTCCCTCGCCGATTTTTTCTTCCCACCCTCCCTCCCTGCCCAACCAAAAAAAGTCCATCTTTCTCCTTATAAAAAACCACATCCACAATCTAGTCTTAAAATCAACATGACACCAGCAAAGCAACCATTCCCCACAGTACAAACGTCCAAGTTAGTAATGACGACCCAGGCCATATGCTTACCTTCCCGGAAGCGGTGCCGCCGGCCACGCCGATCAAAAACGGCTGCCACTTTCCGTTGGAGGAGGGAGATTCGCCGTTGTCGAACACCTTGGAGTGATGGCCGTAGCCGTTGACGGAGGGACTGTTGGTATGGTGGCCGTTGGTCTGATGGGGAAGGGGGGCACGACGTGAGTAGTGAGTGCCGTTACTAGCCGGGCCATTACTGTGGCCGTTGACGTTGGCGGCGATGGCTGTTGTGGACTTAAGGGCCACCGGCATTTCCGCCTCCGATTCCAGTGCGATCCCGGTCATTTCTGCGGCAGCAGATATTGGGGAAGATGACGAAATAGAGAGAATGCTGCGGATCGTCGTCACAGGAGGTGCCACTTTCATCAGGAATCCCGGTCCTGGAGCGCACAGTCCGATGTATAAATGAGTATATACAGTATCACATACGGAAATGAATAATAAGTGAGATACAATAATAAAATGAGACAGGAGTCTGACCTTTTCGCCTCACAACAACCGTCCTCCGGGCTGATGCTGAAAAGCGAAAAGCGACAACTGACAACTGCTTGCGAAATATTTCCATTCAACCACGCGTTGACTGCCGTTGAAAACGTTCATCCATTTCATCAGACGACTGCCTTGACTGCATGTAAGTAATGGTTTTCTCCGTGCCACTGCTTTTTACTTGAACGAGAAAGAGGGAAAGCGCTCAATGTAAACACAGCCTACACCCTTCCTATCCTGTTATTTCGATGGAGTCATTGAGGCAGTTCCTTGGGAGAGGCGTGGTCTTTTCATTTTGCATGAGCCAGGGGAAAGTGTCTAAATCCACACATCTGAAATGGACCATGCTCGGATGACGTCATTGAAACAATTCCCCCAATGGGGGCGTGGCGTTTTAAGAGACATCCATTCACGAAAAAGGCGGTCAGGATCCAGGCATGTTTTCGTCCTACATCTGCTGCACTAGGCCAGTAGACCTCATCTCCATTTATCCAAAGATGATGTTGGTTTGGTGGGTTGCGTTGGGTAACTAGGAGGCCAGTTAGTGCGGAAAATTGGCGGCAAGCAAATTGACAATCAGGGCTTCGCATGCTTTTGACAGCGATGAAATCACTTTATTGGAAGCATGTAGTTCGGTCATTTTCTAAAAAAACACGGGAACACGACCAACTTCTCCTGATCTCATAAACCAATAGCAACACCAAGTTAAATTTTCAGAGCAATCTGTTCAATCAATCAAACAGAATAATTACAATGTAGGATTAAACGATAAGTCGGTGCACAATAAGCCAGTGTAAGCTCTATTGGCAACTAAAAGCCATAGATGTACATACTATCGAAAAGTCTGGAATCAGAAAGAAGCCTTGTGAGCCCATCAATCGGTAGTGACGATCGTCGATGGCTGTACGCCTTCTCGCCGCATTCCGGTCCGTATCGGTGAGAAAGTACTCGACGTCTACTAAGTCATCACCAAGACTTGCAGCAGGCATTTGTTTTCCTCGCCTGCAATAAGCATATTGGCCTGTATTCCTCTAAAGTTGGAGTCATTCAGCCAGCTGCCGGGTGCACGCGTACTAGCAGTATGAAAAGCAGTATGAATACCGTGGTATAAAATGCCTTGGAGCTCATGCTGAGCTCTTCCGATTTCGCCACCAGATCGTCTAGCTTCTCTCCTCTTTGGAGCACAGCTTCTATCGTGTTGTGCTGAAAAAACCAGAAACAACCGCCTTTTCTCAACGTATTACTAGACGAGTAAAAGGAACTTGCGAAACATACGAGAATGACTTTGGTGTCGTCTAGGTCCGATTGAATCTTCGAAAGAGAATCCGCTTCCTTGGGGTTCTAGCGAACAACACCAAATCATGTAAAAGCACAAGTTCCTTTCTAAAGTTCCCATTATTTTGCACGATTTTTAAGGTAAATGAGAGGTAAATACTTACTTGATACTTGAGTAGAAATTCGTCCAATCCAATAAAATTGATGGTCCTGGTGTGCGAAAGAAGCTTGCTTTACGGGAAATTCGAGTACGCGATGGCTGAGACTGACCATCACTCCAATTACACGGCCATCTTAGTATTGTCTTATATTACTCACTACTATTGATCAAACTAAAAGACTACATAAAGAAACCAAAATACTGTAAATGCAATCACGGTCAATCAAGTTATCGATCAATGATAAAGACCAAAAGAGACTGTTGCAATAAGTCAATCGTTCAATCAATCAAACGATAAGCCGAACGATACAATTACAAAATATCTCACTTACGCAGGCGTTCCAATTGGCCATTGCGAGGGAGGAATTTTGCTAGCAAAATCATCCAAGACCTACAAGGGCCAAACCGAAACCATTACAATAGATGAACGCACTAATGCGTGAAACTGTTTACGATGAGATGAGTCAGTTCTTCCTGAGCCTTCCTCTTCCTCACGACCACCAGCTCACCTTATGTAAGAGTGTGAATCCAACCCGATCTGGATACTCTTGATCCGACACGAGGACCGCTGCTAAGCTATCAGATCTGACGTACACCGTACACATATAATCTAGGAAAAGAAAGAGAAAAGCAAACATATGGCAATCATTTAGCATGAAAGTCTTCCATGGATCGAGTTGATTGAAAGGAAAAACAATGACACCAATGAAAACTTACCTTCTTGTTTTACTCGGGCCTTGGATCCTACTGGAGTCCTTTCCACCAGCAGCTCCGATGTGAAAGTCATAAACTCTTGTACGCTAAATGAAAAACCCAATTTGAGAAGAACGGTAAACGGGGGCATACCGATAGGCAAGTCGAGGTTTATTCACCTTCCACGCTGGAAGAAGCCAAACGACTGGAGATCAAATGATGACTTGAGTATCCGAGATTTCACACCTTTGTGGACGATACATAGGGAGTAGAGCTTCATTTTTCAAAAACGGAATATAAATTTGAAACAGCTGAAAGTTTACTTCGTCGATGTCTGAGTGCGAGGTGAACTAAAAAACAAAAACAATGATGTCAGCCAGATCCCCCCACAGTAAATTTGCATGGACCCCTGGAAGGGGGCACATGCCTTTTTGTCCACTTTCTTAGGGGTCCGTCAATAAAACTCCCCCATCAGCTCATTATTTGGGATTTCTTTTTGTCTCAATCATGTTTCCTTGAACTAAATAGAAAATGGGATTATTTGGACAGACAAAGGTGGATCCGAAAGTACAGGTGGATGAATGGACAAAGACCTGTCGTCAATCGTGTCGCGACATGGATCGTCAAGTCAGAAGTCAGACTTAACATTTCCCTTTTATTTTTTCTTCATTCCTTTCGAGAGTGTTAGGCAGCATCAGATTTTACTAACAAATGATTGTTCTATCATTTAGACGTGCAGCGGGAAGAGGAGAAGGCGAAGCGGAGCCTGCGGGACGCGGCCAAGAAGGGAGATAAAGATGTGTGCAAAATCCTCGCCACGGAAATTGTTCGATCCCGGCGAACGGTCAACAAGATTAACCTCGCAAAAGTGCAAGTTAATTCCCTGATTCTTAACATGCGCCATCAATTGGGTGAGTTTTCAGTGGGCCTGGTGCTGGTGCAGGAAAACAGAACTAACAGTTTCACAGTATCAGCTCATTGATCAATTGATTCATTGATTGGTTTGATTTTGAGCTCGTGCTGGGCACAATCTGTTAATTGATCGATTGATTAATTGATTAAGGAACACTGATAATTTTGTTGTTTTGCAGCTACACTTCGCGTAGCAGGATCTCTTCAGAAATCGACAGAAGTCATGTCGGCAATTCAGTCCTTGATCAAGCTTCCAGAAATAAATCAAATAATGCAGAACATGGCCAAAGAAATGATGAGGGTAAGTTGGTTTGAAGAGCCTTTTGTACTAGACTACTTATCTTACATTTATTTCTCTTTTCATTATTACCTTATTCTTATTACTAGTGGCAAAATTTTGATTTTTATTCTATTGAAGTGTGATTCATTATTATTAACAGTTATGGAAAATAAACTGGAATTTCGAATAGTTTTACAAGTAAAAAAACCGAAAGTGGTTTGCAAATATATGATAATTAATAATTACTATCTTGGTTGTAACTATTCTTCGACAAAAAACATGGATTTTTCTTTATAAATTTTTTTGTAAAGAATTTTAACAGCCTTTCATTTTATTTGAAAAAATTATTCACGTAAAGAAATAAGCTGTTTTGTTCCTGTTAAGGAAGAAACAGAAGTATTGTCGGTCTGGTATTGAAAAAAGGATTCTATCGTCTTGTTCGAGCTTAAGAAGTGTCATTTTTATAATTTTTTTGAGAAATGTCGTTCGGAAAGAAGTGTCCGAAAGATTCATTGATTAATATTATGGATTGAAGATACCGTGAAGGTGTGTTTCTCTTCTTAGGCTGGGATAATCGAAGAGATGATGGAGGATGCAATGGAATCAGTAACTGACGAGGATGGGATCGAAGAGGAAGCCGATTCAGAAGTGGAGAAGGTGTTATGGGAGCTGACACAAGGCAAACTGGGTGAGGCACCCAGGGCCATCGCGGACAGTCTGCCTTCTACTTCCGTCGCTAAGCGAGTACCAGCTGGTGCGAAAGCAGCCCTCACTCCTGCCTTAACCGACCCAGATGCCGACGGCGACGATGAGGAAGACATGGAAACGATGCGGAAACGACTGGACCATTTAAAGAGCTGAAGGATGCTTTTACTCCTTTTCCAATAAATGTTTCGGTGAGTGTGGGAGACTGGGAGGTTCCAATGTAGCGGCACTTTCTCCTTCTTACATTTAATTTGTTTCCTCAATTTCATTGTAGAGTCGAATCTTAGCTTCACCTACTTAAGAGGTATTGCATTGCGTTTCATGTAAATGTTAATGTTTAATTGGTCGCGAGCCGGATAAGTTATTCCTTCGTTTCTGAACGTGTAAACATTTCTCACTAAGGATGATTATGATATCTCTTGATGACCTTTCATGGGGCGTGAAATTCTAAGCGACAACGGTACAAGAAGATTCGGCTTGAAAGCTGCTCCTTCAGGTGGCGTTGCTGTAGTACAAATATAGTGAAGAAAGGAAGCTCAGGGATTTTGGGTACACTTATGGTTCTTTACTGCCTCAACGTTTATTCCGAATCCGGTAAATGTTCAGGTAGGGGACTTAAGTTACTTAAGTAGTTCCCGCGCATACACTTGCTGACTGTATTATATTTCGACTGGAAGGGAAGACTACTGAAATAGTGCCTAATGTTCAGTAATAGTACGCGTACATGTACCGGGTACAGTAGTAGTATATGAACCAGCCAGCAATAAATAATCAAGATCAGATCTCTCCACAGGCGATTCTTATCTGGAGCCATGGGTCCAGATACGTTCGTGTATGCGAGAATTCCGGTCTTGATTCCATCTTCCATGTTCTTCTGTAGCCAAAGTTTGGTATTAGGAGTGTATACTGGTGTGTGTGTATGGTCATTCTGGTGTGATTCCTGGACAGAACGGAACGGCTCCCTGAAAAATGGGCATCATCAGGACAGCGGCCAGCCAATTCGTCATAATACTCGTTTTACTTTTGATCTATTTGCCAGTCATAGCGAATGCAATCACCAACATCCAAAAGCGGCCAAATATTGTTCTTATACTGACTGATGACATGGTACAGTACGAGTACCAACTTTCTGGATAGTTAGCACCTCTTTCTGTTCCAATGGCTGACTGTGATTTGAATTCTCTTCATGTACAGGGTTTCAATGATGTCAGCTTTCATGGCTCCACGCAAATCCCCACCCCGAACATCGATCACTTAGCTCAGGGTGGAGTGGTCTTCCGTCGTTTCTACGCTCAATCCAGATGCACCCCATCTCGTGCAGCCCTGATGACTGCAAAGTATCCTTTCAAAATCGGTAAATATCTTGTCTGATTGCTTGCAAGCCATTCGGAAAGAAATGTCTATGCTTGTGTTTTCAATTTTTACTTCGTCAGGCATGCAAGAGCAACCGATCAAGCCGGGTGAGCCATGGGGACTCCCGTTGACGGAAAAGATCATGCCGCAATACCTCAAGGAAGCGGGATACTCTACCCATATAATTGGCAAGGTAGTCGTGACACTGAACCAGGCAAAGAAAGAAAGATACACTGACAGGAAGACAGACATACAAGCAGACGAACAAACCGACAGCAAGACAGACAGATAAACGGATGGATAGATAGACAGACAGACGGATGGACAGACAAAGAGAGAAAGACAGACAGACAGACTTTTCACAGTAAGACTTTTCACATTTGATTATCTCTTCACAGTGGCACTTAGGAGAACATCGCAAGGCATATCTGCCAAGTGAGTGTGGAATAGCATTTTTTGCATGGGTGCTACTTCTCACATTGCTATTCCACGATATTTAGCCAATCGCGGCTTTGATACATTCGTCGGAGCTTTTGGCGGCCTTTTGGATAACTACGATTACAGTGTGTTTGGAAAGGTGCGCTTTTTTCCAGACCTCGGTTTGCTGCATTCTTATCTTACTAGCGCGATCAGTTCTAGGGTTATGCGCTGTTTAATGGAAGTTTGCCCCTTCGTGGCCTGAACGGCACCTACTTCCAAGACTTGACTGCCGAATGGGCTGAAGCCATCATCGAACGAGAAAGCCAGTCAACTAAGGTATAAACATTTATCCACCAAAAAAATACGAATGCTTAGACAGGTGGTGAGGTAGACAGAAAGACAGAGAAACACGTAGACACACAGACAGATTAAAAAAATGACAAACAGGACAGGCAGATTCAAGTTTTTAAGATTATGATCCTATCAGATTCATTTTGTATTGTTCTTGCAGCCATTTTTCCTGTTCGTCTCGTCTTCTGCACCTCGCGGAACGGCGAGCACTGCCGATCATATGCAGAGCAAATTGGAGTATCTGGTGAGACCCGACGTAGCTGCAATTATTGATCCAGGTCGCAGAAAATACGCCGGTTAGCCAGCCATTTTGTTGACCGACATCGACATATCCTCTGCGCTGATCAAATGTAAATAAATAATCCTTAAATTTCTTGCAGCAATGATGCAGGCGGTGGATGAAACCGTCAAGAGAGTCTATGAATCACTTGTTCGCAACGGCGTCCAAAATTGCACCGTCCTGTGGTTTCTCTCGGACAACGGTGGTCCCGCTCCCATACCTGGAACCTACACTCCTGTCCCGTTAGTATTGTGTCTGCTTCGCCTACAGCTTTCACATGGTGCTGTACGTATTAACTAATCTTTCTTTCCGTTTCCTTATTAGTCCAACGAGTAACTGGCCTCTTCGTGGTGTCAAGGGTACGCTTTTTGAAGGTGGCGTTAGAGTTCCGGCATTTGTCTGGGCATCCGATGATATTCTGAGGGACCGAAGGAGGCTTTCCAGTCAACTTTTCCACATTAGCGACCTGTTGCCAACCTTCTTGTCAATTGCGGGGAATAAATCGGTTGATTTGGAAGGAACGGATGGTGTGACTCAATGGAATGCATTGCTGGACCCAAAGCTTTCCTCACCAAGAATTTCACTTGTGATTGATATCTTCAATGGTTATCGTAACCCATATTTTGCTGCTATCAAGGGAAACTACAAAGTAGTAGCTGGCCTTTTCGCATATGGCCATCCCGTCGGGAACGGATGGTCAGTTATAATCTTGTCTGTCTGTCTGTGTGTCTCCCTGATTGTCTATCTGTCTGTCTGTCTGTCTGTCTGTCTGTCTGTCTGTCTGTCTGTCGGCCTGCTACCTTTCTGTCTATTTGTATGTCTGAGAGGCATTTCTGTGTTTTTCTCGTTCTAGGACAAGACCAGTTGGAACAACGGACACAATTCCTCAGCGGCACAACCATTTAACCGCTGTCGAATGTGTCCAGGCGGAAAACGTCACTCTGCCAAGCTGTGCTCCGGCAAAGGCTCCCTGTCTCTTCGATCTCATTGCCGACCCTTGCGAACTTAACAATCTGGCCGAGGCTAAACCAGAAATCCTGGGCAATCTCCTAAAATACGTCAGAGCGGAAAATGTTTCCTATGTTCCATTGATTCAAGTCGTGCGAGATCCGCACTTTGATGTCAGTTTGAACGGCGGCCTTTGGGGTCCATGGCTGGACAAAACGCGCTCGTCTGATTGAATTCGCCCTTTGACTGCCTGCCTGTGTATTATTACAGGCACTTTTAATGACATGTGACCTATCGATTCTTACATAATATTTACCCATACCTGTGCATGTACTCGAGTACCGGTCCACAGTGTTAGTGTCATGTCTTCTGTCCGCCTGAAGTTTAGAATTAGCGCGTAACCATCATCGCATCCATCTGAGTGTGTGATGTTATGTCTTCTCCGAAGCAAACAGACAGTCAAAGTTCAAGGTTCCACCGTCAGATCTCTCTCTACCCTGTGTCACGTTCTCTCTTTTTCCCAGCCCTACTGACCGGATACCGATCTTCTTCGCCTCAGTTCCTAAAATGGAGATAAAAACACAGGCACGCGCTGTACACGACTCTTTCACCCGATTGCTTTAGTTTGACGTGTTTTTCCCCTCTTTCAAGCTTTTTTTTCGTGGTTAGCCTAATTTAAATTAACATTATAATTAGCGACATTTTCCTTTATGTCCGATCTTCAACATGAACGCCGTCCATGTAGCCCTGTCAGTTTTGTGCGCGGTCGCCCTCCTCGTCAATCCCCTTTACGCAAACGAGCAAGTCGCAGCTCACCAACCCGAGCAAGATTTGTTAACGGAACAAGTGTCAACTCACGGACCCGACTCGACCGGACATCCATCCCATCTCGTGGTCACCGAGGAAAACACCACTGTCCCAGTAATCGTCCATATTGTCTCGTCGGAAACAACTAAGTTGCCAATGCCCTCTATGCCCCTTAATCAAACCGACTCGACGATTCCGACCACGCAAGCCAAAATAACAGCAGCTACAGCAATGGTTGGTGATCCGACAACAACCTCGGCAAATTCATCCGATCCGGTGGTGGTTCTGCCAAAACAGAAGACCGATCCGAATTCCCATGTTCCGGTGGAGGCTCCAGCTCCCCACGGTTTATACTCGATCGGCGTTGTGGCCGTCTGGGCGATCGGTGGCGTTGTGATTGGAACGGTGGTCGGTGTGGTGGCTGGACTCATGCTCTGGAGACGTCGCCGAAGCAATGGATTTGCTTATACTCCTTAATTGCTTATTATATGTCAGGAATTACTGTAACCTCTCTTTTACTGTTTAATCTCAAACGCTCTTATGCTGTAAGACCTCTACCGGGTGCGGGACTCATTTTTGCGCAAAACAAAAATTGCTGAATGTAACCCTACATGAACTAATAAAAAAAAATGTATGCTTTATTTCGAAAGAAATATATAGGTCTGTGAAACATTTGTTCGGTTCGACGTTGGGACAGGAGCAGGACAGGTGCAATGCTTTGGTTTGTGGCAGCACCTAGAAATTAAGCGTGGCCCGGTTAATGGCAGACTTTGCCAAGTTCGTTGACTCAGATCAAAACTGGTTCGCATTTCTCGAAGCAGAGCGTATGCAACAAAAAGTTACAATACATATGTTGTAATAATTTGATGGGGCTATCCCATGCAAAAGAAAAAAATCAATTTAATGGCAACTTTGGTTTTGAGAAAAAAGAAAACGTCGCAGGGTCAAGTTCAGCCAATTTTTTAAATCGTGCATTTCTACCTTTAGATCAAAACTGGAGACCCAAAATGCAACAACAAACATTATTTTTCAGTGAAAAAAGAGGTGCAATGATTGGGCTCTTTAATGTAATTAAAATTATCCCAATCGCATAACAACTGAGAAAGTTATTAGCGTAGACCCGTACACCACTTCTGAATTTGAAAATGTTTACTTTTTTTATAAAAATGGTCTCGCTCAATTTAGTGGTGCACGATTGATTGAATATTTCTGATTTTTTCTTGTACAGTACACTGACATAGATCTATAGTTTGCTGTTTTGGTTTTTTAGATTCGCTTTAAATTTGAGGGAGATCTGAAGTGCATGGGACAAACTATAACAGTGTTGGTCCTTGGGTTTTCAGCAACAACTTCTGATTTAACAACTGAATTTTAATTTTGAAAGTGATTCGGATAGCCATCAAAGTGGGTTTTCCAGTGCAGAAAATATTTCATCGATAACACACACACAGTTCAGGCGAGGGCCTGCGAAGGCCAGTGTAAAAAGCTTTCCCGCACCCGGTAGGTTAACATATATCTGATATGGTTAATGTGCTGTAAGTGTTTGTGTTGTTATTCCAAGAATTGGCAAGACGCTATAATTATATTTGGTGAAAGGACATGTATCTTATCATTAATTTCTCAGTGCCACCGATGAGTCCCTCGAGTCAGACTTCCGGTGGTGATAAGGCCGCTCGCTGCTGTACGTGGACCCTTTCTCGTACCTTACAATTGGTTCTTTTCCGGGAGAGTTAACAGTACAAGTAAATTTAAGCGTCGTTTCACCGAAAAAATGTTACAGTGTTTACGGTAACAGGTATTATTAAAGAAACCGTTGATTAGGAGGAGAAAAATGTCAGTGATCGTGTTAGATCAGACTCAGCTCTCGGTTGTGTTGGCCGACCTATCTTCTTACAGGCCAAGATCAATGATGGTAGGTCTACTAATCTGTCATGTGATATATTACAGTCAGAAAATGTACTGTCATTAGCATAATGAACATTTTTTGTAGATGGAACAAATGATTTCCAATACTTTGAGCGAGAGATGCGCGTGGCCCGGGATTGAGTACGTCGTGGACAATTTTCCCGGCTGGAGCGTTTGCATCTGCCGCCCCGACGGATCGCCGGTACGAAATTCAACGGCAATTGAAGTCAGGCTCCCTTTGCAGATAGAGCCCCACGGCCATCAGAACAAAAAGAAGAGGCAGACAGACTGACCCATTGTCGGTAGATGACACAACCCGATTTACAGATAAATAAACAGGCAGATGTGAAGGAAATGAAGAAAGTAATCTGGCAGACAGCGAGACAGACAAACATAGGGAGATAAATGGGCAACTAAACAGACCGACAAAGAGACAAACAAACAGACACATAGACAGTCAAATACAGATCGATAGACAGATAAACAGACAGGGAAGTAGGCAATCAGACAGACCGACAGATTGATAAACATACAGGCAGGCATTTAGCCAGACAGACAAGCGAACTCAAAGATATCCGGACACCTAATAGATGCATGATAGCTGTCTTGTTCCAACTATAGCACAACCCTTGTCATACTCTACAGGCCTCAGTTAGTCGGTGCACCGACTATACCGTTTCAGTTTTCTCCAAGACGCCTGAAGCACTGGAACGATTTCTGGACGCGCCGGGCGTGGTTCGATGGGATAGACCAGTGGATTTTTTCGGTAGAAGAATCTTAATCCCATAGTTACAAAAGAACCCTATTGCTACAAGGTAAATTGCCTTTAATTTCTTGCTCATTTTTCATAAAGCTATGCAAAAGACCGATGAGTACGACGTAATTCGACGGAAATGTCTGGCCATCAACCCTGTCCTGCAATACGACAAACCCGCCAACAGCGACGTCTACATATTGGAACTTGACAAAATTTCCACGATGTAAATAAAATCTATAATTCTTGCAACTTTTACGTGTGTCTGAGAAAGAGTTACTGTGCAGACCTTTGCCGGCTGGTCTGCGTCTCGGTGAACTTGGTCCCCAGCACGAGCAGTACGTCCGAACAAAGTGGCCGTGGGGATTCAAAACGGGAGTAAAGCAGTTCCTCGAGTACGTCTTGGAGCCATCAAACGGATTCCCCAATTCGGCCATTTTCGACAGAGACCGACCGGTCGCCCACATTCTCTACACCGCCGACGGTTCCATCGGATTGGGCTTGGTCGACCCGGACTACCGCGGCAAGGGTCTCTACCAAATTGTGCTGTACGATATCACCAAAAAGATTTTGAATGTCATTAGGCAGAGAGTTGTCTATGGATACGTTTTCGCTGGAAATGTCGCGTCGGCACGCTGCTTCGAGCGAATGGGCGGAACAAAGCTGCCGTTCCTGGTCGACTGGCTCACATCTTCGCCTGCAGTAATTCAATCAGAGCAAGGACAATAACAATTCAATTAATTAACTGGTAAATGTATGTAAAGAAGAGTTTCTTTAACTCGCACACATAAGAGTAACGTTAACATTATGTCTAGAATTAGATGACTGCCGTCTTTGCACTGTCGATAGTAGTTGTTGTTTTGATGAGTCGACTCAAGACCTTGCGAGTGTATCCATTCGAAAGAGCGACATATCCTGATGATACAAATAAAGACTGCTAATAATTTCCCTTCAGAAAAAATGGTTCTTCTTTATTATGAAAGTAGTAACTCACCGTTCTTAATGCTTCCATAGCCGTAGACTCCTTCCTCTGTGGTCATATCGCGCAGCACATCCGTCGCGAACTTGAAGTTCCTCACAATGACGGCGGATGCGGACGAGGCTGCGTCCAGTTGGTCCGCACTGAAGGCGGACATGAATCCGCCGTCGTTTTGTCCCTTCGGAATCACATTCAGAAGGGCAAGCCGCTTGGCATCTGAAAAGTAGTAGCAAAGGAAAAGATGTAAAGGTGAACCCTCGTGGAAAAGCGCGGGGTTCATACTTGCGTCGTCCTCCCGAGCAGCCCGATTGAGAGCACTCAACGTCCGCATGGCCAGTCGAAGGCGATTAACGTCCCTCTCAGTCGGATCGGTAATGCTGACGGTCCGCCAGAAGCTGATAATGTCCGACAGGAGAGACGTCACCAACTTGTTGAATTCCTTGTAGATCTCCAGAATGGGAAGATCTTCATCCAAGTCGACTGTTGAATTGGTGGCGGAGTAGGCGGATTCTGCGGAGATGGGCATTGTATTAAGTTGTATACTGGAAGAATGACCGAAGAATTGCTAAGCGGAGAGCCTCAAACATAAACAACAAAGCAGTCAAACAACCAAGCAGACGGACAGACACACAAATAAAGATAGACAGACAGACATGTACCGAGAAAGAGAGACAAACAAAGGTAGTTAGACAACCAGACAGACAGACACACAGCCAGACAGACATGCAGACAAACAGACAGAGAGACAGACAGAGAGATAGACAGACAGATAGATAGACAGACAGATAGATAGACAGACAGATTGACGAAAAGACAGACAGATGATAATACGAACAGACAGACATATACCGGTGACTTAATAGGCCTTACTTGGAATGAAGTGTGACGCCATGCAGATGTCGGTGACGTCATGGTATATCTTTCTTTCAATAACAGATCTGATGAAACGTGCTTGACAGTCGCAACGCTCATTGACGCAGGAGACATTTTGCATGAGCGGACAGGCGGTTTTGCTGCAGGCAGACGGTACGCAAAGACCCTGATGCAGCCTCCTGCCGTCCTTTTCCGAATTGGAGGTGTCATCACTTCTGCTGTATGCCAATAATGGCACTGTAACAGCAGCAATGGCAGCAATAGTGGACGCCAAGACCAGAACAATCAGAAACTTATTAGACATGTTAATTCGTTCCAAAAGAGGCAGCTTCCAATGACCTCAAATGGAAGAGAATGACACAAATATTTAAGTTTCTGACTGAACGATGCAACATTTTTATTTTAAGTTCCTGTCTTGCCATAGCAAACTGAATAGCGAACATAATGGGATAATTCCAGGTATAGATGAAGTAACATTTAAGCCAAGGAGACAACAAGACTAGACAAAGAAGACCACAGCCGCACATGGCGCACATTTTAGCAAATTTTGTATTGGAAGTAGAATCACAGCAACTTCAAGAAATCCAAAAAGCGCTGTGGAATTGTGGAGTTGTAAGAAACCAAGTTTCGTTTCTTTCTTCCTCCTTCATTCAAGCAATCCTTCCTGTTGCAAAAGAAACTTACCTAGGTCAGCTCATCTGTTTTTGTTCACATTCTGAATCGAGGGTCATTTCGCATTGTTTGTAATATTCCTGTTTCTATGAGGACAAGTCCAATTGCGAGTGCCTTACCCAGGAACTTGCGCGTGTTCGCCTATCGGTATGTTTCCTCGCTCCGAGAAACTGCTAATCTTACAATCAAGCGAAATCGTTGCCTGTTTATTGCATGCGCTCCAATCAAGCAATCAATCAACGGCTGACATTGCTGGAATTTCCCTTCACAGATTCATTCCCATTCTGCACGTGATGTCGGTGGCCAACGTGGCCGACGTCCAGATTGACGAGCAAGGTATCTACAAGTACATCCTTATCAAAGCGACGGACAAGCAGAAGGAAAGCAAGAATCTGGTGCGAGGCTTTGCGTCTGCGGAATTTCATGCGGACATTTTGGATCGCGTGGAGAAGGAACTCATCTCCGGGGGAATACAGCTGGACTGTCTGGGCGGAGGGCGGATTGAGAAAACGAAAAAGACTATTTCAGTTTACGGACATTCGATTGGATTCGGAAAAGCGGATCATGAAGTGACTGTGGCCATTTTAAAGAAGAATTTCCCCGGTATGAGCATTACTTGGAGTAATGAAGGTTACTAACCCTCTTTTTTCAAGGCACCTACATTATTTACTGTTTCTTCATTCTTTTATTTGCCCGGTTTGGAGATGAAGTCGGAGAGGAAAGCATTCAAGTTGGTAGTTTCATGTACACGGTCCAAATGGGTGTATCGATCAATCAAGCTAAGGTTTGGAATGGACAGCATTAGGTCAGCTAATACTTCAATCAAGTCAAGCCTCATACTTTTTTTCGTGGTTGAATGACATCTTGAATTGTGTCGTTTGCTACCGATTACGTCTACGTCTGTGTGTCCGAAATTTAAGCGTAAGTCAGGTAGAAGCAGTTAAAAATTGGCATTTGAATGGAGCCATGGCTGTTGAATTGAGCGGATGGAAGAGTGGAGTTTAATGTCGATGCATCAATCAAGCACTTACGGTAATGTTCGGTTCTAGAGAGTGACCATAACAAAATTGATCAACAACCCTTGTTCTGCTGGCGATGGTGTTCTTCCGTTAGAATTTCATTCCAAATGTCTAGTATGACGGGCTTTCACATGCATTACTAGAGCGGCCAAGCCAATGTGAAAGTAACGGGCAGAGTAGCTGCTTGGAGTTTTCCCAGTTTTAGAGTCGCCGGCTCAGCCATAGCTAGATGGGCTGCTTGCAGTTGCATCATTCTACCTGTAGCTACTACCTACTGTACTGTGCTGGTTGTTAGATTCTACAACGAAAACCGTAACAGCTTTCATGATTGTCGGTTTGGATGTGCATGCGTGCCTTAGAAGGGCACTATTATTGTACACGAGTACTACAGTGCTCTGGTCGTGGTAGTGTATATTTTAATGGATACATCAACCTGAAGCAAAGATAATCTTCTCTCGCCATCCTGCCAACGTGAGTGCTGGTACTCCTGCTGCAGATGATATTATTGACTCCGCACGTATTGACTGTTTTGACTGACTTGTGAGTTGGCTCAACCGCATAAGTTGTCCGTTATCGGGTCGGACATCAAGTCCTGTTGTTGTTGTTATTTGCCGTTTTAGATGCTGGTGTAGGTGGATGGACTATTAATCATGAGAGCCTAATCGGAAAAACCTATCCGTCATCTGCTAGCGTACCTATTATTGCCACCGCCAGTTGCTGGATGAAGGATCCGCAGTGTCTCACTATTCTCGTTAGCCATCACCGTATGTTTATTTACGGTATGTACTATACAGACAGATTTCCGTGTTCCACGGACTCTTATTTTGCCGCCTTTAGATATAGTACAGTGCGCGTAGAAGGTGGCGGCCCACGCCACGGAAAGGGCATTTTTGATGCCCCTGACTGAGTCGTCCGACAGGTGGGTGCATCATTCTGGTTGGAACAGGTTTTGCTCTTCGAAAATTAATTTTTCAATTCAATAGGCCACGGAAGTCTGACGACTAAGCTGTTTTGTAGAATGGAGAAGGCGAGAATGCACTCACCTATGGGTGCAGCCTGGTGATCCACAGCGGCCCCTCCGAAATGATTCGGCGGTATCTGTCGTAGTCGCACAGAAGTACTACTGTACTACAGTAATACGTTGAAGGTAAACTTTTCCTTTGGAGTATTAGTAGATCCAATGCAGTTCGTTCGCATCTCAGTTTTTTTCTATCACACGCATGCTTTTTGCAGATTCAAGAGACGATGAACGACAGGAAGTCGGGCAAGAAGATGCAAGGCTTCCGCAATCCCTTCGGCGCTCCGCCGGAAGATGAGGAACCTCGGTGTGGCATGTTTGGCTGGCAGCCGGGCTTCCTCCAGCTGTTCAGTTCGATGAAGGTACTCGTACTGTACGTGGATACGTGCAATACCTGTACCCCCTATCCCCTATACCTGATATAATTAATTACATATCATGCGTCTGTAGGTGTTCATGTTCTGTTATGTTGGCATGGGCGTATTTTCCGGTACGTGAGAATTGGCTTCATGGCCCAGACCAGTGGTTTGGGAATCGTTTTACTTTAGGTGATAGCTGGTTGTCTGCTTACCTTACAGGCATGCAGGGAGGCTATTCCGGCGCTGTCCTGCCGTCCATTGAGCGCCGGTTTGGCTTCACCAGTACCCAGTTCGCCACTGTCAGTTCCATGAGCAATGTAGGTTGAACCTACTACGTTGTCTGTTCTCTCGCTTCGTCCAGGTACATCAAGTTTTTTTCGGTGCCGTTGCAGATTGCCATGCTCTGTACAGCACTTTTCATTGGTCATTATGGCGGTGCTGGACATCGTCCGCGTTGGTTGGCAGGTTCGTCTCTCTCATTGCTCAGGTTCCGATTCGATCTCTCTGACTGATTGTTTATCTGTCTTTTCTTCTGCTTCCTTACATGTTGGTCTGTCTTTTCATCAATATGTCTGTCTGCCTGCCTGCCTGCCTGTCCATCTGTCTGCCTGTCTATCTGTCAGTGTGTCTGTCTGTATATCTATTTGTCTGCTTGTCTATTCGGCTGTCTGTCTGCTTGTTTGCCTTAATGTGATTCCTTTATTTATTAACCTGGTCTTGTCGTCTCCTATGTGACATTTACTATAAATTTACTTTGTCGCCGGATTGCAGCCGGAAACTTCATGCTGGGTTTGGCCTTTTTCGTTTACGCCTCTCCTCAATACTTCTTCCCCTACATATCTCAACAGAATGCTATACTCAGCAAATCAGCGATCAGAACTAATAACACAGCCGCATATGAGGAAATGTGCACACCAGATTTCGCCAAGAATTCCAGCCTGGATGGCAGCACCGTTGTCTGCACGGCGGCAGAGATCGAGGTGGCAGACCGAAGGACCACCAACCCGCTTATCGTATTCGGTGTCGCCGATTTTCTTATGGGTCTCGGTGGCGCGACGGTAAGAATGAAGAGTGGCGATTGAATGACTTTCTACAACATGCAAATTTTGCCTCCGTGGTGTGCCACGTGTCACTTGTCAGCAGTCCCTTTTCACTGGATTTGTCTGCCTGTGTTGTGTGGTGCTGAATCAGTAAATTTATGCCTTGCCTGTTTTGGTTTTGCAGACAACTGTTTTGGGATTAACATTCGTTGATGACGTAAGCAAGGCTATTTATTCCTTTAAGCAGTAATGTTTTCTTTTTGGGTAAGGTATATATATTTTATATTCAATTTCGTCACATAGAATGTGCCATACGGAAGTACCCCATTATATTTCAGTAAGAAGAAAATGTGGAATTTGCCGATTAATTGTGTTTCATTTCCATGCCAATCAATCTGTCCAAGCTTATTCATTCAAAGCTACTGTAATCTTTATAGCTCTATCGTTTGTGGGACGCCTGCTGGGACCTCTCCTGGGGGCTGGACTCGCGTCCTTAGTCAACAATATCTACCTGAACCTTTCCGGTATAGCCTAATTTTGCTGTTTTCCAGAAGAAGTTGACAATTATACTATTTCACTAACGTCGATTAACCTTCTGCAATGTAACGGTTTTTGTGGTTTGTTCTTCAGTTCCAACATTTCCACCGACTGACCCCAGATGGATCTCCGCATGGTATTTGGGCTTTATCGTCTGCGGACTCGGCGTCTGCTTCTTTTCCTTCCTTATTGGAGTAAGTTCTTGTGCCAAAGCTGTATTCTACGATACTGTGCCTGTCTCCAGGGCTATCGCCATATTTCATGTTGCTCTTATTTGGCTAGTGCTTTCCCGCTGTTTTGCCACGTGGCAAGAAACTCTCCATCTCTGGCGAGCCAGAAAAGCCATCTAAAAATTCTAATAATCACCATGGAAAACCGGAGCAACCGGCCGTGAAGCTCGTCGGTAAGAAAACTTCTAAGTTCTGAAACGTCCATCGAAGAAATACAGTCAACGCCCTGTTTGTCTAGCTGTATGCACTTGCCTGTGCGTTTCTGTCGGACTGTTTGACCGTTCTCATGCGTTTTATGTGCTGTACCTTGTCAGAAAACTCTGTAACGTAGACATTTACAGTATTTCCTACAAATACAGATCTGCCGAAAAATCTGAAGAGGTTGCTGCTCAACTCCACCTACATGATTAAGCTTGCAAGTCAACTAATGCTCGGCATGGCTCTTGCCGGTAGGTAGATAGTAGATATACTCATGCCAGTGCCCGTGGAGGATGCCGAGAATACTAGTCATACCGCCGATGTGACTTAATTGTTAGGTTACTCTGGCTTCTCTCAAAAGTTCATTCAAAATCAGTACGATCTTTCACCTTCCTTGGCGAGCCTCGTTGGCGGTAAGTTCGACCGTTTAACTTTTAGATCGACTTCTATATAACTGTCCCCTATACCTCATTCGGTTTACAGGCATGCCACCCATTTTTTCACTGTTCCTTGGAATTGCACTTGGGAAGCCTGTTGATTAGACGTTTCAAATTCTTGCCGAGAGACGTCTCAATGATGACGGTGGCGGCAGCGTTGGGCTGCGCTTGTTGCTACTTCAGCGTCATTGCCATGGGGTGTGAAGCCCCAATTGTAGTTGGGCTGCCTGCCACCACCACGATCAGTCGAATAATTCCTCAGTCCCAGACTTGCGGCGTTGAGAACAAATGTGCCTGTCATACGAACCAGCTGACTCCCGTGTGCCATCTTGCCTCCAAAGTCAGCTACGTTTCCCCATGCTTTGCCGGCTGCACTTCAATTACATATCAGAACCAGGTAAGGAAAAGATATTAGTTCTTACGCTCTGCTTTAGTTTCCGATTTGAAATTGTTTCATGTATCCTCCAGACAAAGATCTATGGAGGCTGTACTTGTCTAGCAGGAGCTACAGGAAATGCTACCTTGCAAAGTGATAGTCTCCAAGATGTCTCGCCTGACGATGTCGTTGTGCCTAATCTGTGCCCCACCACCTGCAACTATGTACCTTACATTGTGGTGATGTGCTTGGCCAAGTTGTTCATGGGTATTCCGCTGTCTGGAGTTCTTATGGTTCAGTTTAGGTAAGTTTAGGTGAGACAGTAGTAGACAAGGGAGCCTGTAGCAAACAAACAGGGAGGCAGACAGCCGGACAGGCCAGACCGACAGACCGATAGACACGCCAGAGAGACAGACACGCAGGCGGACTGGCGGACAGACAGACAGATAAATAGACAACAAACAAACAAGGAAGCCAGACAGACAGGGAATCGGCATATTGTTTTCTAACACTGCCCATGACATTTCTCTCTAGGATTGTGGACTTCGACCTAAAAAGTTTGGCGAATGCTGTGTCAACCATCGTAATGGGAACACTCGGCTTCCTACCTGCTCCCATCATTGCTGGCTACATCATCGATTCCACCTGTCGTTTCTGGCAGACATCCGCCTGCGGCACTCATGGTGCTTGTTTGTTATATGACGTCGACGGGTTCCGGGTGAAACTGCACGCCACAGTCGGTTCTGTCCAGCTGTTAGCCGCCTGTTTGGACTTATTAGTAAGTTTGTCGTAGTCACGGTTGGGAAAAGTACTAATTATGAAAACTTTTAGGTGACATTTAAGCTTTGGCACATCAAGTTCGATCGAGAAGAGGTAGAGAAACAAGCGGTTACTGCTACACTGACCACCACCGCCATGCTACCTGTAACGTACCATGCCCAACCGAGAACGGGACCGCACCCGAACGGTAGTACTAGTACGAGTCCGATTCCGCATTTTGATGCCGAAAATGTTGTTTCTATCACCGGTTCCGCGAATGCGACTACTGGTGTCCGAAGACGTTCGTCCACTACCGCTTAAAGCCCTTCTCGCCATTCAGCCGGCCGAAAATCAACTCTGTCGACGCAATCTCATACCCTGTTACTTTTTCCTGAAAATTTTGTGATCTTAAAACTCTGTAGTAATAATTTTTAATTTAAATTGTATTCCTTTTGATGTTGGAAGGAATTGCTACTAGATCAATAATAACTAAACTTCTGCCTGGATCGCTGAATGTAGCTCTGAACCGAACACCGGCTTTCCCGGCAGCGCATCAGATCAGGTACTCGTACATCGTGTAATAAATCTCTGGACGTCCTCATTCCTCGTGTTCATCGAGTGACACTTGGAACGGTGATATGCGCGAATTAATGAGGCAGAGGGCAGCTCCTCGATCGATAGGCCGGCTTGTGTATCACCACTCGATCCATTAATCCCCACAGACCAGTTAATGGATGCATTAGTATTACGAGTACCGTACGATGCGTTTCCGTGTTGTAAGTACAGTAACATACCGAAGGGACAAAATGGGCGATCACTGCAGTCGCTGCACAATCTTTTAGCACCCAATCCATGCCATTTAACACTGAGCCAGCCGTTCCACGTACGCCCCACGTAATCGGTCGCCTTGCCCACAAGGCGATTCCACACGTGATACGTGGCTGAGCATCCATGCAGTAGCATTTCTCACAAAACCACATAATCTCAGCGCTAAAACAGTCGAGTGCAGACTTAAATGTCGATTTCCACTGGTTTTTGGTGATTTGGCAAAGTGGAAGAAAACCTTTTTCGCCGTTCTTCATCCCAAATATTTTGTCTAATATTTTTGTTTCATATATATCTTTTTCTTAACTTTGAATTTGAATTTGCACATACTCACGACTTGTTATGGTGGTTGAAGAAAGGATTTTGTGATTTCAAATCGGGGCATCGAATTAGCCGGCACGCGAAAAGGTAAAAAAGTAGTAAAGCAGTTTGTGCGCCACGGCTTTCGTCCTGGTTCGCCGCGCATAATTAATTTGCAAGTTTACAGTTAATTTGTTGACGTTTGCAGGCCAAGAAGAAATGCCGGAAATGTCAGCCACATCGGCGAGGGCCATCGCTGCCGCAGCAGCTGCACCGAAACGGATCTCGGGGAAAGTGGGATTCATCACGCTATTTCCCGTCTTGATTCTCATCCTCGCCTGGCTCGTCGGCTTCTGCTCACGACTCTTTGCCGTGGTCCGGTTTGAGGCCATCATTCATGAATTCGATCCGTGGTTCAATTATCGCGCCACCCACTACATGGTGAAGAATGGGTTTTACAACTTCCTCAACTGGTTCGATGAATCCGCGTGGTATCCTCTCGGGAGGATTGTCGGAGGAACGGTAAATTGATTGCTTGATTTGCCCCTAACGTAAAATATTTTTTTTATTTGTGCCTGTTTTGGTCTATTGATTGATGAAGAGCTTTTTGGATTGCTGCTATTACGTTACGTAGAGTAATGTTTTTTGTCAGTTGATTGATTGATTGAGTATTGACATATTACAGTATATTGTTGCTTTGCAGGTGTATCCAGGCTTGATGGTGACATCCGGTGCGATCCATTATGCGTTGAGTCTGCTGAACATTCCCGTCCACATTCGTGACGTTTGCGTCTTTCTCGCGCCGATCTTCAGTGGGCTGACAGCTATCGCTACCTTTTTATTGACAAAGGAGCTGTGGAACACGGGAGCCGGCTTATTTGCTGCCTGCTTCATCGCCATCGTTCCTGGCTACATTTCCCGCTCGGTGGCCGGATCGTATGACAACGAAGGCATTGCCATATTCGCCCTCATTTTCGTCTACTACTTATGGGTGGGTAGGGAATTGTTTGTGGTTGCCGTTCGACTGTCAAAATTGTCAATTTGTCTACAATGTCATGTAACTGTCCAACTATCTGCCAGGGTGTCTTTCCGTCTACATTCTCAGTTATTTCTTTTCATTTTTCTGTCTAATTGTCATTTGTTCATCTGCTTAGAATGGAACTATTCGTATTTGCCTTATCGTTTATGCCTTTGCCCAAGTGTTTTTTTTCTAACTCTCCTTCTGGCTAACTACCTATTTGATTGTCTGACAAATTTTTTAACTGAAGAAATGTCATATAGAACAACTGTGAGGGCTGTCTAGGTGTTTTATGTTTCGACGCCTTTAATTAACCCCATATCCCCAGCACTCCTCATTAGTTTTCTTCTTTCTTCCAGGTGAAGAGTGTCTCAACCGGTTCCGTGTACTGGTCCTCCCTGACAGCTCTTGCCTACTTCTACATGGTCTCCGCTTGGGGCGGCTATGTCTTCATCATCAACCTTATTCCTCTCCACGTGTTTGTCCTCCTGTTGATGGGCCGTTTCAGCTCGCGCATCTACGTGGCCTACACCACCTTCTACATCCTCGGCCTGATCCTGTCCATGCAGATTCCGTTTGTGGGATTTCAGCCCATTCGCACCAGTGAACACATGGCAGCGGCGGGAGTTTTTGCTCTGCTCAACGCCTACGCTTTTCTCAAGTATATTCAGCGTTTCTCCAAACATATCAACTTGTGGATTTTGGGCGCTGGCGCTGCGGGAGCAGTTTTTGCCGCCGTGGTGGGGCTTACAGCAATGGGAGTTATTGCTCCGTGGAGTGGGCGCTTCTATAGTCTGTGGGACACTGGCTACGCCAAAATTCATATCCCCATTATTGCGTCTGTTAGCGAGCATCAGCCGACCACTTGGGTAAGCGCTACAGTTCTTGTTGCGTGCCTCATTTGGTAATTATTTATATTTTAAGGTGTTTTCTCATGGCTATCTCTTCCTCTGTTGATTTTTCATTCGATCCGCCTGTCTGGAAGTAGCCAACTGTCTCATTGTCTGAATGTGTATTGCTTGATTATTTTCAGCTATCTGTCTGTTGCGTCTTGGAAATGAGATTTTAATTGAGTTGGAATTTGGGTTTCAGACGTCGTACTTCTTTGACCTGCACATTCTGGTGTGTCTGTTCCCAGTGGGAGCGTACTACTGCGTCAAGCAGGTCAACGATGTCCGGGTCTTCATCGTCCTGTACGCCGCGACCGCGTCCTACTTCTCCGGAGTGATGATTCGTCTGATGCTGACACTCACTCCTGTGGTTTGCATCCTTGCCGGTATCGCTCTTTCACAGGTTTGTCACTTGGGTGTTGAAAGATTTGGAACACCTTTGAATTGATAAGATCTCAATTTAATAATTGTTTTTGCAGATCATGGAGAGCTATCTGGTGGGCCTGGACGGCAGCATCCTAGCTCGAGAAGAGAAGTCGGATGAAGTTGTCGTGAAAAAGACAAAGGATAAGAATAAGAGCATGTTCGATGAGGCTGCTCCGTCTCCACCCAAGAAGCCCTCGCCATCTGCCCAGCTGGAAGATATGGACCCCACGGGGATTGGCATAAGTGTCCGCAACATCGTCATCGGAGTGACATGTATTCTTCTCGTGCTTTTCGCAGTGCATTGTACCTGGGTAACTTCAAATGCTTACAGGTAATACCCGCAATTCGTAGAAGAAAGAAAAAAGAAGAAAAATGTAAAAAATAATAATATAGCTATTCATCAATCAATTCAAAGTCTGTCTATCTATCAATTCACAATCCTTCCATAAATTCTTATAAATAAAGCCATCATAAATCTCGTTTGAAGTTCGCCGAGTATCGTCTTGGCTACGTACGGGCAGGACGGAACGCGCAACATCCTGGATGACTTCCGAGAGGCTTACTACTGGTTATGGCAAAACACGCCCGAGCAATCGCGTGTTATGAGCTGGTGGGATTATGGCTATCAGATAGCGGGAATGGGCAACCGGACCACCATTGTGGACAACAACACGTGGAACAACAGCCACATTGCGCTGGTAGGAAAAGCAATGTCGTCCAACGAGTCCGCGGCGTATAAGATTATGAACGATTTGGACGTGGATTATGTTCTCGTTATTTTCGGTAGGTACTCTCTTCTTCCTTTTCATACACCTATACAGACAAGAACAGTGCAGTACTCAAACAAACATAAAGACAGACAGGCATGCAGACAGTCAGACAGACAGATATGCAGACAGAGCGAGAGCCAGAGACAGACAAGCAGACTGACCCGTCAGAAAGAAAGGCAGACAGACAGACAGAAGGCAAAAGCGGCAGGCAACCAGAAACAATCCATTAGTATTACTTTTACTTGAAAACCCCGTCTCACAGGTGGTATAATCGGTTATTCCGGCGATGACATTAACAAGTTCTTGTGGATGGTGAGAATTGCTGAGGGCGAGCACCCTGCGGAGATCCGGGAAGCCGACTACTTCAGCCCTGACGGCCACTTCCGGGTGGACAGTGGCGGCTCAAAGGTCTTGATGAACTGTCTCATGTACAAGCTCTCCTATTACCGCTTTGGTGAGATCCAACTCGGCCACCGCCAACCGTTCGGCTATGACCGCGCTCGCGGTGTAGAGATTGGATTTAAAGACATCAAGCTGGAGCACATGGAAGAGGCCTTCACGTCGGAGCACTGGCTCGTCCGCATCTACCGGGTTAAGAAGCCCAACAATCACTTGCAAGTTGCCTCTGCCAAGAGACAAGCCAAATTTAAGCGCACCATTTCGCAAAAGTCCGCAAGAAAGTTACAAGGTGTTTTGAAAAAGCCCACCAAGGCGTAAAGCTTTTTTAGTCGTGTGATGACATTTCTTTTCATTTTTCTTTCGCTCATTTTCCACTTGGAACTATAAAACTTTCTCTGCTACCTTACTTCTGTCGACGCAAATTTTCACTATTAAAAGGTTCAAATACCCATTTCTCGAGAACGAAAATATGTACTTCAAATTGTTGGCAGTTATTACGGCAGTTTAAATTGAGGAAGATGCCATGCGACGGGAAAGAAGGAGAAAGGACTACGGAGTTAGCTGTTGGACCAGAAGGCCATTAACACTATTTGAATGGCCTCATGGGTTCATGGCCTCATGGTCTGTTCACATAGACTACCGTCTATTCAAATTAAAAATCGATATCCATATTTAAATTCAAAACAAATCCAAACTTGCTGCCTGTTCCTATTTTCCCAGTAACTTTTTTCCATCTTTTCGAAAATGAAATATTCATCCTCACTTGCACGCATGCAAGCGGTTTACTTGTGGCCGCAATTGCTGCTGCAGCTGCTAGCAATGGCGCAAACTTGCACCGCTTCATCCAACGACGACGGCAGCTCCGCCCGGCAGCTGGACATTGTTTATGCCGTCAATTGCGGAGGCGAAGAGCATGTTGACTCACTTGGTGTCCCCTATCAGCGGTAAGTGGGTGTGGGAAAAAGGTTTCGGACCAGCGACCCATCTGGATGCTTCTGTCAGGACTTCATTCGGTTGATTGATTGATTAATCCGCACGTTATATTGGGTATGTGTTTGCAGTGATCCCAGTTTGGATGGACAGGCTTCGGATTACGGCCTCAGATGGCAGGTCATCAACAGCGCAACGCAGGATGATTTTATTCTTTATCAAACGGAACGATTTGCGGAGAGCACTTTCGGTTATGACATTCCCATTCCGAAGAACTCCAAACCGACTAATTACGTTCTGGTGTTGAAGGTGCGTTTTGTTGCTGTGTGTGTGAGTATTTGCTTGTTTGACGTGCCATTTTTGTCCTTTCACTGCTGTCACGGTAATTGATTGTCAGATTGCGAGAATACAATATCGTCCATCTTTCCCCAATGGCACAGGCCTATACCACTATGGTCTTTTCTATATTTATAATGAATTTATGATTTTAGTGTTTTAAATTTATATAATCACTGGCTATTAGACTCATACTTTTTCTTGGTGATTTAATCTCTTATCGGCTGATTTATTCAGAATTTATAAAAATACTAAAAGCGTTCTAAAGAACCGAAAAGTTTAAATAGTTTAAATTGAGGATGATCTTAATAGGGTCTGTTCGGAGCCAACCCATAACTTTAAGTCTTATCCTTAACTATAAGTTAAGTTAGCGTTAACGTATGGCGCTTGATTTGTGTGTTCGGCGACCAACCATACCAAAACATTAAATTATCAGCTGATCTTAAAGATCCTAAAATACAGGTTCCTAAGCAAATAAATTATAAAAATGTGATGAATTCTAAAATATAATCAATTTAAGGATAAAACTGATGACGGATCTGGTCTGGATAGTGCGCAAACTGGAAGTACGAACAACAATAATAAAGCGGAAAATCGAGCCATTGATTGAGTGATTGCGTATACAGCTAATTCAAGCGGGAAACCTACACTCGATCGATTGATTGCGTATACAGCTAATTCAAGTGAGAAACTAAACTCGATTGATTGATTGATGTACAATGGAATCAACTCCAAATTAGCTTCTGAATGTCTCGAAATCAACAGTATTCCCCTGCCTTGAATAGTTATTCTGAATCCAGATATAAAATCATTCCAAGCATACAATGATTTTCGACAAGAAACACGAGGGCACAGCCAGTTTAAAATTCCGCCATGTCGCGGAGCGGACGCCCGCTACCGTCAGCGGAGCGGCCATCCAACGTTGAAAAAGTGCCCCTCGGAAAATTGACCGCTGAACGAGAATCAGAACGTTCCACCCATCCTCAATAGCACCAGAAAATCAAAAAATGAATTTCCTTCCCAAATATGTATCGTCGTAAAGTTAATTGGCAGCGGGGATGTATGTAAACAGTTTCAAAGGGGCCTTCCTTAAACGTGATTTTTAAGGATGAGAGTTAGGGATCATACACATATTACGTAATCAAAAATTCGACATTTTTTACCCACCCACGGACCCTCGTAATACGACGTAATCATCACAGCCTCTACCCACCCCTGGATCGTAATCACAACGTAATCAATGGTCGACCCACCCCCTTCGTGACCACGCCCCCTCTTCGTAATCACTACGTAATCATAGGGCGCACCACCCAAAAATCGTAATCAAACGTAAGCTTTTCGGGTACCACCCATCCACCCTCCCTTGATTATGTAATATGTGTAAGGCCCCTTATCGTAAACAATACCATAAGTCTATACCCCCCTTTTCGTGACGTCACTTGGACTTAAGGATAAGAGTTAAGGTTCCGAACAGACCCTAATGTGGTTCACATAATGAAAATTAATTGAGCGATATGTGCCCAGTAGTTGATGGTTTTTGTGCCCTTTGCAGTTTGCGGAAGTATACTTTAATCAAGCCGGCATGAAAGTTTTTGACGTTCTGCTTAACGGCGATCACCTGGTAATCGATGGACTGGACATCTTTGAGAGGGCCGGAGGTCGTGCAGCCGCTTTTGACGTCCACATTCCGTTTAAAGTGACCGGTAACAAACTTGTACTACTCAGCACGGGCGAGGAATCTGATCTGCCGACTTCGAGGGTGTTGCGCCTCGATTTTGTCAAGGTGCGTGCATCATGCATGCGTGGTGTTTTTGTGCCGACGATACACAGCTATTTTATGGGTATGTTTGCAGACGTCCCAAGACAATCCCAAGTGTAATGCGTTTTATCTCGCACGGGCTTCTCTGACTGGTAAGGAATTGGTTCTCTGTGCAGTGTATCTTTCCCTTTCTCTGTTTCGTCTGTCAACATCTTTAGCTGCCAATCTATTTGCCTGGACGGATGTCCGTTTGTAGGCCCGTTTATCGAAGCATATTTATCCATAACAACTGACGCTCATTTGGTTTTGTAGACATTCCAAAATTTGAAGTCAAGTCAAAAGCTCCGGAAACTTTGGACGAGGAATACCCCAGCGATCCAAAATCGGAGCACAGCAGCCAATATCTTGACGAATGGAATTCCCCATCGGAATTCTTCGACTTTCCAACTCCGGCGTTAGTGGAAGAGACAGAAAGCGGCCTGGAGAAGTATTATCCGGTTATTGCTGTATTTCTCTTTATCGGTGTTTTAACATTTTTTCTTTTTAAACTGTGATCGCTGTCCCTCAAAACACGGCACACTTGCTACATTTTGTTTGTTTTTTTCTCTCCGGCAACGTCTGTCTTTTTATTCCTCACATCCCACCCGAGTTACCTCAGATAGTTTGCAAAATTATGCTCGTTAGGAGCAGCGGCGTGTTAACTTTAAATAAACGCCCTTTTCCGACCGACTTGTCGGCAATCCACTCCAAAAGTGGCAATAACTTTGCCTTAACTTACATTTTCTCGTACAGAGTATTCAAGTCAAAGTGTGTTGTACAGTTCCACTACTGTGGAATAACCTTGCTGGCAAATGGAATTGGAAACGTGCAAAATCTTTCTCAGGGACGAATCAAGTAAGTCATACTCCACTTTGGCACACTATTTTTGCGGAAATTGTTAAAGATCATTGCGTCAGGCAGTACGAGTACTGTAGATTATTATTAGTTCAACTTATAAGTATTCTTCGCGGTTTCGGTTTGCAATTTTACTTATCTTATTCCCTCCCATCCCTTATTACACAATTTCTGATTGCTCCTGACAATTCACTAAACACACACACTTGTTAACAACATACTGTACGCACATCACAATGGGATTAAATGAAAAACGGATACCTGAGCCAGTGAACTCAGCCTTTGAAAGTCATCTGCTGGAGACTACCGCTGTGCAGGAAACCATTTCGATATCTGTTGGGAGAAAAGACAACGAGAAAGCCGGGACGCAGCTAGAGATGAGCAACTATCGTGCGCCTTTATCAAACGGTAAGACGAAAGCGAGGCTTGTCGATTGATTGGCTGATTGAATTGCCGGTTTTATTTGCCGGGCATAGCCGCCCAATTCATCAGTCAATGGATGGGTAGCTTGCACAGTAAAGGCGCTGTTATAGTTTGGATTTGTGCGTGAGATTACAAGATCGTGACGAAATAGTGACGCGTACAACGTGAGATACAACGCAAATCGCTTTCTGCGCGATCCGCTGCGCGTCTCACATGAGATACAACGCGAGAGAGCTATGCGCACGCGGGCATGACGTCACGCACACTTCTCATGAGACAAAAGATCCAAACTATAAACGGCCCTTAATTGTTGCATGCATATCATACCGGTGTTGACATTGGTTCTTTTGCTTAATATAAGTGATTCATCCACTCGTTGAATGCCGCAATTAATAAATCTTGGCTCATGACGTATTGGCATTTTGAGTTCTTTGAAGCGTCGTTGCCGGTGTGTGACTTAGGTGAGAAGAATGCACAAGAGCAGTTTTGAAGTGTTTGATCACTTTCTACTCCTGCCTGATTGCTTGATCGCACCTTATGAAATTGTTTTTGCAGGCGGATTTCTTCTTCGATTGGCTGAGACTCAGACACCCAACTACGGATGGGTAATCATCTTAGCGGCTTTCTTCTGCTCATTTATCGTGGACGGCGTAGCCGGAGCGTTCGGCATGTATCGGGTGGAATTGAAAGAGCTCTACCCGAACGAGCCACACTACCTCATCTCCTTTATCGGCAGTCTAATTTACGGCGTATACCTCTTAATGGGTACGGTACGACAATGGCTATATGTATTCAAGTACTTTACTCTCCACAGCTTAAGTAAATCATCGGCACTTTTAGGTCCTATTTCATGTGGACTAGCCGAAACATTTGGTTATCGGAGCACAATCATGCTCGGAGCGGTAATCGCCTCCGTCGGATTCTTCAGCAGCTGTTATGTCACTCATCT
>LRSR01005886.1:0-11421 GCA_001579985.1 Hypsibius dujardini | reverse complement strand
TACCCGTACTGTAATTCCCATGCTGTAGTTCTCGTTCTTGTCTTGTGAAAATGATGTTTCAGTGTCAAGTGAAGAATGCGCTTGTTTAGATTGTTGTCATGCCCGAACGATAAGGATGAGTCTTGAAGCTCGGTTCGAGACTCGGCTTCTCGCTTCGTTTTCGAGCTTCTCATTTTAGTCGACTTTCCATCGTCTTGCGATCTTGGCTGCTCTCGATTTGTTGTGCGAGTAATATTCCCGTAAAGCAGTACTCGTATATTCTCGTGTATCGTAAGGTCAAGAGGACTTCCGGGTTCTCGAAGGGAGAACAGGACGTCCCACAGACTACCCCTGCGTACTCTGCCCAGTACCTTCTCCTACAATACACGTGCCACATGTTCAAGCCAATTGCCAACACAAAAGCCATTATAAAAATGTCAGAAATATTAACGTCGATTTTTCCTTTAAAAATTTTTAGTTATCGTAATGTTGGATTAGATACCGTGGATAGGTTCCTTCCTTATAAGGAAAATCCTAAACCTAAAGATCATCCCCTGTGAGCGTTACTGTATCAGTACTGCGCAGTGCACTGGCCGAAGCAGCAGGAGTAAATCTTCCCCACAAAGCGGAAATCAAGGCTGACCCTACGAAATTACACTGCTCGCATAACGATTCGCAGGACCGACAAAGATGTCCGAACCGAATCGCCAACCGAACCGAATCGCGCAACATGGATGGAGTGGTTGGTGCCAGGCAAAAAAATGCAAGCAAAAGTACAACTGAATTCTCGCGCGTTTCGTAATTTCTGTCGTCATTCTGTGTGGTGTGGTGATCGGACTGCTAACTTCAACTCACTCCTGCGTCAAACGCGCTGTTTCAAAGCGGAAGCAAATTGCTGTTTCAAGTGTCCCTTGCTGGTGCCTTAATTCCCTAAAACAAAGCAGCAGATACCGCTGACAGCGTAAAGTTGCGCAAGTATGATGAAGTTTATTCTAAACTAGACCAAGGGTCGTCACCGGCCGAACTGCCACGGCGAGCGAGCGACTAATTGTCGAGTGGCCGGACTCTCTCTGTCAATATTGACATCCTCCAACTGTAACCCCCTTTTAAGTCGCACCGTTAATCGCTTTATTTTCCCGCTGACAGAACACTTCACTCTCTCTCTCTCTCTCTCCCTGCGAGTAAGTAACGACTTTAGGTACAGAGTAGGGTACTATACTAACCCGTACCTTCCGATGTACCTTGGCATTTTTCACCGTCCTCGCCACAGCCAGACCCGCATCTATTCGTGACACCGGCAAGAGCAGCAACAGGTGGCAGTGAGTTGATGGTACGTGGCCGTCAAAGATGCGCGCGTTCGACGAAACGTTCGGTAGCCTCCTCATCAATTACCAAACAAAGTAGGCGTCTTCTCTCTGAGGATCCCCCCCCCCTGTCCGCGAGATATACACCTCCTGTCCGCGTGTGTCCTTGCCGCAATATTTCTCAGCAGCATATCCCAGTACTGGAGCGTCTACATGGTGTGACTATACTGTGTCTTCAATGAAACCCAAACGAGTTCGTGAGGATTTCGGATAGGACACACAACATCATATCACCCTCATCATAACCGGAAGAGTCTTGGTGGCATTGCTGTTGGTTATACGGATGGGCACCGTTTGGAGGGTCACGCTGTGGTACCTCCTATTTGTCCTGCTGGCCAGTGTTGTTCCCAGTACCCGACCGGAGCCGGAGCATCATCCGAAGCAGACGGGGAAGAAGGATGAAAAGAAGAAAAGCGGCGAGGAGGCTGGGTGAGTTGCTGTCTCGCTTTCTTTGATGATTTCTGCCCTTCTGGGTTGTTTCGCACGGTTGTTGGTGGACTTCCCTCTCCTTGCAGGGCTGGATCGGGGGAGGAGCACGCCAAGGAGGGATTGCGGTGCTTCAAATGCGATCCGACGGAGAACAACAACTTTTGCCGGGATTTTAAGCCCAAACTGGCCACGCCCTATGACTGTGCGATCGGCGCGGAGCAGGGTAAAGCCGCCAAGACGGCATCACCGTTGGCTGTGATTGTGACCCCGGATATTCCCTTTTCCTGCTATAAAGTGAAGGGTGATGCTGCCTACGGCCATGGGAAAGGTAGGTCTTTGTAGGTCTCCAGACCAAATCGCTTCGGCAATATTCGGCGAAACCAAACTGGAAGCTTTATTTAATTTATTTAATTTAAATTTGTGGAACCGTCAAACTTCAAAGCGACTCAACAGATTGATCGGAAAGATTCTTAATGCCCAGGAAGAAAAAGACTGGCAGTGATGGAAGCGCTTAACTGTGCGAGACGTTTTGCATTTTACGTATTATTGTACGAGTTTGTATAATTTTGGGAAGATCAGGACTTAAAAACTGCAGGTAGATCACCAGCTTTGCTGAGTCTTAATTGTATTTCCACGTTTAGTGTGTTGTTAAAAACGCCTTGCACAATGTGAATTGAGGGTCAACTAATCACTTCTGCCCGCGCGAGCCTCAATACTGAGGCTCGCCTCTGAGGCAATAATGAGTATTGATTGACACACCAGCGACCCCGAGGCTGAATGAATCGGAATGATTTAAGGGATCCCGGGTAATAGAAGAAAAAGTCGACAAAAGGTCGGAATTATTCTTGTGATGCAACTAAAGGGGGCGTTCGTTGCGTTTATCAGTTGATTGATTGATGCAATTAATTAATTAATTAACTAAACTAATAATTGTGCATTATCAAGTGCTCCATCTCGATGTGCGCTTTCTTCTCCTTAAACAGTTTATGGAGCGAAACGGTATGGCTGCGGTCACGTGACCAAGGTGCGCACCATCGATGTGGCGACGGGTGTGCAGGAGTGCGCCGAGGCACGCCTGACAACAAAAGGCAAAGATTTTTTCGGTAAGCCACACACGCGCAAAGCTCCCAGTAATTTTCACATGTTGACACAAGGCGCAGACGACAAACATCTCTCTCTC
This sequence comes from Hypsibius dujardini, assembly GCA_001579985.1. Lineage (NCBI taxonomy): Eukaryota > Metazoa > Tardigrada > Eutardigrada > Parachela > Hypsibiidae > Hypsibius > Hypsibius dujardini. Next base: position 8,469 of record LRSR01005886.1, on the reverse strand, counting down.
TCTGTGTTTTCTTGTGTACTTGCAGACGGTGTCATTTGCAATTGTGATAATGCTGACGGATGTAATTCTGGTAACAGAGTCTCTTCTTTTAATGCTTTACTTATTTACTGGCCCTTTGTAGTTCTACTGCCTTATCTGAGGTAGAACGAAAAAAACATCCCGTTTTGAATGAGACTTGAAACACTTTCATCTTTCTCTCTCGTGCTTTCTTCGACTCAATTTTTTTGCAACGACGGAAAGATGTAAAGGTCTCTCTCCATTCATGCGGTCGGCTGACTTGAGGCTTTTCAACGACGCCAATGAGGAAATCCGATTGAGGAAAGTGACTTTTTGAATTTAATCGGATTAGTGGCAGGGTTAATCCGTGATGAGGCAAGCAGAAAAGAAAATGTTTGAGAAAAAGAAAATGGAAACCTCGTCGCCATCAGAGGCAGGAGAGGGACGCGCATGGAGAGTACAGTGCATTGTCTTCTATCGCGAGCGCCGGCACTCTCTAAAGTCAAGTGGTCATCAAGTACTACAGTACGAACCGGTTAAGTGATGACCTCGTGTCAGCAAACAGGAAAACGCGGAAAGGTCACCGCCAGACGGCGCGCGTTTTGCCTGTTTGGATGTGTCAAGTCATCAAAGATTAATGTATCGAGAAAATCAGAGAAATGAGAAAAAAATTGTAGAATCAGACCTCTACGGTAATTAGCGATCATACATCCCCATTAAGAAAAAGGTGAACGGACATTTAACTGTGCTGTTTTTTTCCAGCAAGGTTTAGACCCTTCAAGGCTTGAACCCTTTAAGCAGTGTGTACTCGTATCGTAGTGTCAATGAAAGTTTTCCGGGTCGCAGTATGATGTACACGAAGAAGTGACGTCTACTTGGTCAAATAATTAAATGACCAACCGTTTTCTAGTATCTAATCGTAACCATGGGGGGGGCAGGTACGGTTGCACCATGCTGGTTGCGGTTGATTCAGGACAGCGCGTCGCGACAGACCACCGACGTCTTTATTTACCGGCAACTAATTGGCTAAACGGAAGTGCGTGAAATTTTTGGTTTTGTAATTTCAAGGCCGACCCGCACTACCCGGCTACACCACTACCCGACTACACCACGACCTGATTACACCACTACCTGACTCATGATCAGTAGGTTCTACGAAATCTTCATCAGGGACTACACCACTACCCGACTACACCTGACTGACTCAATACGTTCGATCAGTTCTATGAGGAACGCACACGTTTGCAGACATCGCAGTCAGAGCACGGTTTAAAGGTTTACGCTCATTTTTATAGCTGAACATGGTTCTGATTAGTACTTCCGCGGTGCGAGCGTTGGGTGTTGTCTGGGTTTACTGCTGCGTCGGACTGATCAACGGACAGGCGGATCTAGTGACCAACGGTTCGGGAAGCTTCACCATCGAGTCCGCTGTAAACCGGCTCAATAGAGCGAGAATTTTCTCGGACGACCATCAGTTCATGAGGCGTGTGGCGTGGATCATGACGAAGGACGGTGGCGACCCCAAGACATTCAGGCAGGGTTATAACGGCGGGATATGGCAGGTACGTGTATTATACAGGGACTGCCATATATAGATGGCAATATTTTGGGGTACTAATAACACAGGCAGAGGCGCATGCAAGTGTCCAATCTGAAAACAAGAATCCCCATTACACCGTTGTGAGGGTCTTCTCATGTTCGATCCTGAACTACATAACTGTATTGCAATATGGCTGTTCCAGTGTATTCCCGCCGGGTACACATTTGTCAACCCAAATAGCTCTGCCCCCTAACATATAAATATATTTTCGTCAAGGCCAATTAATTTCAAATTAATTTTTAATTAGGATAGTGTCAAGCAATTCTTAATTTGATTTAATGCTTAATTTAACGTTTTTTCAAGAAACCATACTTTTTTTGCAGTGGAAATAACTATTACACGTACCTCTGACAATTGAAATTCCGCCAAAATTAAATAGCCCAAGTTGCCGGAGTATATTCTTGTTTATAATGGAAAACAACCAGAACTATTTCAGTATTTATGTCGGTGAAAACTGACGCTCTTCAAGCTCAGCGTTGGTGTTGTGCCACAGGAATAAGAACGATGACTTTTTGTAGGCATGTGCATCAAACAATCAATCGTTGAAATGAGTGGACAATGTATGTGGGAACCGTATCTTGAAAAATGAAAATCAATTTGAGTTTAATGTGAATTCGCTTTATAAAAAGACTTTTTGAATGCTCAGAGAGGTGGTGAGATGGACTGCCGAAATCTGGATTATAACAACTGGTTATTTAGAACTGGCTTCGTACGAAAGTTTGTTGCCTGAAAAAGTGGTGTCCGCTTTCAAGTACAAGTGTGGATGTCCGAAGGATAAGGCAAATTGTAGAGAACACGAATTTTTGCCTTACTAATCAGGCTTTCTCTAACAAATTTTAAAATGCATTTTCAGATCGACAAGGATGAATTTTTCCTCACACAGACCAACCCAGTGGCCATCAGGACGTACCACCCAAAGATCCAAAGTAAGCTCGGCATCTCCTGGCCGGACGTTCACTGGTCCGACCTCCGCAAGCCGTTCTACTCTCTGCTGGCGGCACGCCTCAAGCTCGCCATCACCACATCGCCCGGCGAATGTCGGCGACCCATTCCTACTACGACACCGGACCAGGCCAGCTACTTTGCCCGTTGTTTTGCCGGACGGAAGGTCAACACGGTCAACACTCGCAATCCGCAAGCTTTTCTCATGGCCATCTCTCAGTGCCAACGTGCCATGGCCTGCCGAACGAACACCTTCTAGACACAGGCATATGTCTGGATTCGCTAATGTACAGACAGTGTGTTGTTTTGTCTGAATGAAACAGGCATATGTCTGGATTCGCTAATGTGCAGACAGTGTGTTGTTGTCTTGCTAACACAAGCATATGTCTGGATTCGCTAATTTACAGACAGTGTGTTGTTTTGTCTTGTTGACAACCTGCAAAAAATTCTTTAGTAATCCTTACAATAAGTACAGGCATCCTTTTTTCCTTCCTTTATTGCAACTTTTTTTGAAAGAGACCCTGACTGAATACCTTCAATTTCAGGCAAAGTTATTTCGATTCACAACAGCTAGTTATTAAACGGCCATATTTTCTGCCGTGTCTATTCACATAATTAATTATTTTAATTTGTGTCCCACGAGCAGCTGGGACGCTTCACAGCGGGGTACTGCCAAAATGTGTATGCATAAATGAGGCCAGATGAGAACGCCTGCAGTTACTGAGAATCTGCCTGCCTGCCTGCCTACTGTGTGTTGTCTGTCTGTCTGTCTGTCTGTCTGACGGAGAGAGAGAGAGAGAAACATGAAATTCTTTACACCTCCAAACACAAAGGAGGCACCCATACACAAAGAAGCGCCCCCCCCCCTAATTGAGATGACCAGACAAATTGCCGTGACAGTCATTAACGACCATAAAGATTGCCATCTCATGATGAACTCCGCTTGCCGGACACGAGAGAGGCAGAAAGGACCGACAGCGACGCGGGGTTCATTCAGAATTCGTGTCTGTCTCGCTCTGTTGTGTATGTTGTTGTTCTTCATTCGCGATGGACTGCGGTCAGACATCATGGTGAGCCATCATCGTGATCATTAAAAGCGCGGTCGGAATAGAATGAAATGGATGGCAAATTGACTGGGCGTTTGGGGTGTGAAAAATGTAAGAGTGATGACCGGTCGTTAGGAACTTTTAACCGCGATTACCTGTACCACAATACGACTCCACAATGCAATGCAACTCTCAAACGGTACCTGTCTGAGCATACATGGGTTGTCCTAGTCATTTTTTCGGGGTATTCTCAGCAATTACGGGTACTTTCTTCCCTTCCATAATAATCAAGTGCGGAAAACGAACAGAAAAATTTAAAGGGACACCAAATTAACTCAACGTTGTCAGTGTTGGTTCGTACCCAACAGGTACCCAACACTTACTAATAGTCTAGTCTATCTACCCAGTTAACTTATTCCTATCTACCCTCACATTCAATAATGTACTTAGCTATTATCACGTACATAGTTCCGCCATCTCGGCAGGAACTAGTAACGTTAGATCAGGAACTATCCTTTATCCCTGACTCTATAAGCGTATGTTCTACAGTAATCTGGGACAGTTCCTTCCTTTCATCTCTAATCTTCTCTATCAGTAAAGTCTTACCACAATTCTTCTCCTATCATTCAGTCTAATAGCTTGTATGGTGAGGTTCTTTCGTCCTAATGAGGATGAAGGCCTAACATCTAAGTTACATTGCAGTTTGTCAGACTACTCTACTGAATACGAGTAGTGCGCATTGAAGAAAGGACCTGTTTATTATTTAACAAAAATAATATTGAAAGTTTAATATTTAAAGGTCTTGTCGTAATCAGTTAAAGCTGCGTCATTGTTTCATGTGCGGTAATTTTTTCGTACCGGTAAAATTGTCACCAGTCAATCATTTTGCGTGTCTTATTATTTGGAAGTCTACTATTGTTCGTGTAGCATGTGTGTGCTACAGTAAGCGACAGACTATCATCTAACTGAGGGTCCCGGAAATGGGCAAAAGGGGCGGGGCAGGGGTAATAATTGAACAATCAACCAATCAACTCCGCTGCGATTGCTCCGAAGCTCAGCTGATTGATTGGTTGATTGCTTAAGTATTACCCCTGCCTCGCCTCTTTTGTCCATTTCCGGAACTCTCCATTAGATTAAACTCTGTGGCTGACTGTATTATATTTGTGTCATCCTCGTCTCGATTTATTACTTGCTTAATTCCTCCTCCCGGAATAGCTTTTTTTGTGAGGCCAATTTGACGGAGGTTACGATGGTTGGTGCAGTCTTCGATATATTCCGCGATCTCTCTTTCCGGTAAAAGAAACACATGTATATCAAATCTTTGGGCAAAGTTCTTAATAAGAGAGTGCGCGAAGAAAATCTACATAATGTCCCTAAGAATATTCTACCACGTCAAGGTGTATTTATTCTGCGTGCCTGTGCCTGTGTGTACTCTAGCCTATGTCCCCATCCGGTGAAGTGGGATTGTTGGTGCGCCCCTCCAAGTGGACGTCGGAGGAAGAGTGGTCAGCAGCTCCCTTTTATAGAAAAACGCAGATGTCCTTCAAGTACCCTGGACCAGGGAATGCACTCGCCCAAGTGTCGCCTTCTCAGTGCACCTTACGATATTCTTCAGCAATTTCTCTGACCACATTTCACGCGAGCAGACAATAGCCCCTTCCCTGTAAATTATTTCAACGGCAATCTACTCCTCCCCTTAAATGTCTTAAAGCATTATTACCTCCATTTACCTAGCGCAGAAAGAGAGAGAGTAATGTCACTGCTGCGCCTTTCTCACCTCACCCCTCCTACCCACTTAGGCGCGAAAAATACACGCCGTTTGTGAGGGAAGTGTCGAGATTGACAGAAAAGAAAAGCAGAACACTCTGCCGACTGCATGTCGTCGCTTTTCCATTGTCTTGAAAATTCCCGGTCTCGTCTGTCTGGCTGTGTGTACGTGTGTTGGATGGGATGAAGTGTGCATCTGGGAAAAGTAAAAGAGAAGAACACCCCCCAAGTAACAGACTAATGAGTGCCGGAGCACTGCAGGTATCCCCTCCTGCTCACTGCTCCTTATGTCTCCTGCCTGTCTGCCTGTCTGTCTCTCTGTCTGTGTCTGGCTCTCATGTCTGCGCCTCGAGGACGAAGGAACATATTTTGTCTCCCCACTTGAGAACTTTTCCCGTTTGATTTCTCTCCCCTTGTCCGTCCGTTTCTGCGCCCCTTTCACATTTTCACCCACCACACACACAGGACAGAAGGAGAGACCACATGTGAGATCATTTGTTGCCGCGTGGGTGAAGTATTTTTCGAGTGTGAAGAGAGAAGTGAAATTGGACTTCCTTTTTCTCGGGAAGTTCCTGTCTTTCTCTCTCGAGAAGGAGAGAGAGGGAGAGAGAAAGAGAAAAAGAGAGAGAAGTGTCTGTCCGGGTAGTCCATAAAACGTGCTCGAGACAATAAGGTGCATGGGGACAATTGGGGGAGGGAGGGTGGCATGCCAACTCTCTCCGACGCCCTGGTCAGTGGTTGCCTCGAGTGACCACTGGTGAGATGAGGGGCTATTGTGTGTTTTACCAAAAATTGCACACTCACACACACACACATGTGATCGGTCTATTGCGTTGTGAGTGTTCGTCGCAGCTTTGTGCCGTGTGGAAACTGAAGAGAGCACACTTCTCACTTCGTTCCCTTTCTAATTACTCTGCTAATTGGGCTATGATTGTCCTCAGCGAGCGCTTCTCGCAGCTGAGTTCACGAGGAAATCCGACCAAATTTAAGGCCAAATAAGTGCACAAATTGTTTGTTTCTGTCACCGATTTTGAACTTTGAAGAGAAAAAAATGGTGCCGTTGTTTAAAAATTGCGTGACGACGTCACATTACCCCCGCGTATAAGAGCTCGATATATTTTCCCATATTTTTTGTGTGAAAAAAAACCGTGGCAAGAGTTTTTTTGGCGGGAATGAGAAACTTCCTCAGAAGTCTTCCAAAGCTCCACATCAATTTTGTTAATAATTCCTGCGAGGCACTAAAGTCATTTAATAGTTCTTAGCTGCGTGTGTTTTAAATTCAGCACTCTCGCCAAAAATTAGCTGTGGAACTGTGAGCTTGACCGCCATTAGAGGGCCTCTCCCTCCAGCGATCGAATCTCCGGACAAAGTGGACATGACAGACACATGCCTTGGCTTTGACACAGACACATGACTGCCTTGGCTTTGACATGACTGCCTTGGCTTTGACACTGAGTGTTATCATTTTCGGGACCTTTATTGATTTGTTGAATATTATTATTATTTTCAATCAGTTGTACCGTATGCTCGCTATCTCAAGAGACAGCTAAGCCCCGCCTCCCTCGGTATGGTCCTGCACTCGATTGAACGTTCAGTCCGATTCACTCTTCTCTGATTGGCTCATTTCGTACAGCTTACTCCTTCTGCTCGATCGATTGATTGTACAGTTGTCCAGTGGTAATTTGGTGAGCGGCGCTGAACAGGCACGACCAGGGTTGGTTAAAATTTACGGGTAGGGCAGAAAAGTGTCCCTGGAGATCGCGAGCATACGGTACTGTATAAGGAATGACCAGCGGGGAAGAGGCCAACCCGCATTGATCTGGTCGCTCTCTCCGCGCTGGACGTCGGAGAACGGCGCGTGATCCCTTACACGTGGCTGGACTCTGATGCGCGCAACAACAACACGAGATGAGAATGATTATCAAAATGGGCATGAAAGCGTGTCCGGGGATGAAAGCTTGTCCGGGGATGAAAGCTTGTCCGGGGATGATGGGGGGAGGAGTTATGTGGGCCGTTATGCCATTATTCGTGGCCCATATATCCTGCATGTTGGTTGAATATAATTTTACACTAACGCTGATTTGAAAATTGAAATGTAGGACACACAGACACACCGGTACTTCAGGGGACTCTGTACCTTGCGTGATGGGATAATTGCGTCGAGGTCATTCACAAGTCAGGACAGGACCATTGATGATGTGACCGCGTTAAAGACCATGCGATAAAAGGGATTGAAAATAAAACCGTTAGCTTGGAATGTATTTTGAGGGAGCTTTTTTTTAAATTACTGGGTACTGGGTACGAGTGCTGGGCCTGACAATTCGGGAGAAAACGAAAGAGGACTAGGAATAAGGAGAGTAATAAAGAGGAAGGTAATGCACAAACTTACATAATTGCTCTATGGCACTTGTACAAGAACCTCACCAAACGGCGCAAGGAACTACGGCGAATTATTTCAAACAACGCTTCACTGTGTATTCGCGATCTTTTGCTTTGCACTGGGATGAGCATAAACCCTAAAGGTAACTACTAGAACTTTCAAATACACTCTTACTGTCATTAGCAACGCAATTTTCTTAATTAAAAAAAATGGTTTCACCTGATTTTAGAATCCTTTCCTACAGTTTCTATTTAATAAGTGATTATGCATACCTGCAGTGTGTGTGTGCATCAGTAGTGTAACCGCAATCGTGACTGGACAATATTCGAATAATTGGCATCAATCGTTAGCATGCTCACACGTCGAGTATTTTCTGCGACTGCCACTGTACATTGTCCTTTTTTTGTTTGTCTGAGGGTTCTTGTCTGAGGGTTCTTGTCTAAGGGTCTGAGGGTTCTTCGCACAATTCAGGGCGTCCTTTGTTTGTCTGAGGGTTCTTCGCCCAATTCTGGGCACACATGTACACACTGACAGGGCACACTGACTCGTGAAAAGGGACTGCAGTTCTGTAACTGTTTCAGCAGTCATACCTGAAAAAGAGAGCCAACGAACACGGGCCACCTATTATCCGGATTTTACACAAAAAAGCCTTCTGTTTAACCACCCACAAACACAAAACTTTGCCCTGTATTTACAGTGGCGCAATTCGATATCTCAAGAGAGATGAGAGCCAGGAG
>LRSR01005881.1:0-13659 GCA_001579985.1 Hypsibius dujardini | reverse complement strand
CCGGTCTAAATATACGGCGCAAGGCGGGCGGAATACACGCCTTAGGGCTTTCTACTGCCCCTTGAGATGGCGACGGTACGGTACGCCGCCTCAGTGCAGCACATACCCACACACACACGCACACACACACACCGGTCTAAATATACGGCGCAAGGCGGGCGGAATACACGCCTTAGGGCTTTCTACTGCCCCTTGAGATGGCGACGGTACGGTACTCCTCTTGAATCACAGCACGAGTTTATGATACAGCTGTGGCACGATGTCTCGATGAAAAACGTTAATCGAAACACATGTTATTATGCCGGTGTTCCGATTAAAGTTTTTCGTCGAGAAATCGTGCCACAGCTGTGGTAGAAGAAGTTGCATCCAATTCGTTTGTATATTAGGGGCAACCGAATGCTCAACTCTGCGCATGATCACAAGGGTCTGGTGTCGTGTATCCGAATGAACCGCGACAGCTCGAAGTGTGTCAGCTCTTCGGAAGATGGCACTTGCGTGATCTGGGACCTCGAGTATGCACGTCACGTTTTCTGCAAGAATAATATTGAGAAGCGCAACTTTTTCGCTTGTTTTTTTGGGCAGACGTTACACTCGTTTCCAGATGGTCATCGCGAACACCTTGTTTAAATGTGTCGTGTTCCATCCGTCGGGCTGTCAGATACTGACCAGTGGCACGGACCGAAAGGTCGCCTACTGGGAGGCCTTTAACGGCCAACTATGTCGGCATATTTACGGGTCCCACGAGGGAGGAATCAACGCGCTGGACATAACGGATGACGGAAAGTATTTTGTCACCGGCGGGGACGAGCGAGTCATCAAAGTAAGATCGCGCGACACATGCAGGCGAGCTGTAAGAACTGGCACATTCCGTGCACGCGTGGCAAAAAATCTTCAGCTAACCAAGTTAAAGCCATTTTAAACAGGTGTCCAGCGAAACAGGGTGGTCCGAGTTTGAGCCAATTGAGGCTTTCACATATCACTGCTATTGGCGCTTGATTGATTTATTGATTGAGCTCTAATTCTCCGATTGACCGGACATTTAATCAATAAATTCAGCGAAAGAAAAAGCAGTGGCACTCAAAGGCCAAAATCGGCTCAAATTCAGACCACCGCCATTAAAAATGTGGTTTTAACTTGGTTAGTGTGCAGACAACACTTAAGAGCAAAAGTGACCCAGACACTTTTATTCTTGTGTCGCTATCTAATACAATTCGTAAAGGGTTGACTACATTTCACTTTTAACTGTCACCCGTTTCAGGTGTGGAGGTATCATGATGGTAGACACGTTGCCACCGGTCGCGGTCACAGTGGGACCATCACTTCGCTGCGGATCAGCAAAGACCGTCGAATCATCTGCAGTGTGTCCGTCGATGGCGCAATCCTCCAATGGGATTTTGCCGCACTGATTGCTCAAGACATTGGGAACGTACCGAAATGACAAGTACTCCGACACAGCAGCCGGGAGCGTGCTCACGCGACAGGCGCTTTTATCTGAAATCTTGGAAAAAAATAAAAAATGGTTTTCATGATTCCCGGGATTTTGATTTTTGAGGATGTTTGAATCTACAAGCAGACCGTCTATTTTGTCTTTGTATTACGCACTCGAAGCTGCGCAGTAGACGGAAAAAAACATGGCTCTAATTACTTTAATTAATGTTTTATCGCGACCTTTTCTCAAACCATAAACGATATTCGCTTAGTTCTTCCTCCTTCTCCGACAAACGTTTAGTATCAGACTCGTGCATCCAGTCGCAGCGACATCGTTCTTTTATCATGGTTCAAACTAGAACTGTTCCTGTTGCCGGGTGAAAAGCTTGCACGGCGAATAGACACAGGCGCAATAGAAGCTCGTTTTGAGTTAGTAGCACATAAATGAACGCAGCAAATGCGCAACCTCAATCCGTCTCGTTACACCTACTCTTTGCCAAGACGATTGCTCAGTGTTCCCTGGGATGCTTGACGAAGCTCCTGTCGTTTGAGCTTCTGCCGAAACGAAGCGAGATGCCCGTGTCTGAATCGCGATGTGACCACACCACCAGCCTCGGTGGCGGCCTACGCTTCTCCTCCTCCATTGACAAGCCCCACATCTGCCTTCGAACTACCTCTTCCGAAACTTCCCAAAACAAAGAAGCAATACCTCCTCCGAACATATCATGTCTGTCTGTGACAGCTCCTCCGAACATATCGTGTCTGTCTGTGACAGCTCCTCCGAACATATCATGTCTGTCTGTGACAGCTCCTCCGGACATGCCATATCTGGCTGTGACAGCTCCTCCGAACATACCATATCTGTCTGTGACAGCTTCAAAGCCTGTCATTTTACTCGAAGCCCGTGTTTCCGAGACACAGACGGTCGAGACGGTCAAACTCGAAACCATCACCGACATCCAATGGTGCCTCTCCCAAGACGGCATCATCGAACGGACGTTGATTTATCAGCGACTGCAACCGCACGACCTTCGGCGCATGCGGGCAGTTACTTCACCAATCAAAAGCGCCGAAATCCGCTTCCTCACGACCGAAACGGACAGTGACACCGGAGTGCAACGGAACGTCGCGTGGCAGGCCCGATTCACCGACAGAAACGAAGCCAAAACGTGGCTTCGCACCATTGAAATGCTCATTAAGGGAAACTTACATCCAGTCATCCCAAAATCTGATTCGACAGGAAACGAAGAAACGGCGGATGAAAACTCGTCCATCAATGAGTCGTTACAAGGAGCTGGTGATGGAACCTTGGCGCCATCCTGTACGGACTCTTCGGAGAGTAAGACGGTAACCCCCGTGCCCTCCATTCCCCCACCGAAACCCCCGAGATTGTACCGACCAAGTCACACCCCGAGTAGCTCGACCATATCCCATCGGACGTTTAGCACCTACTCTTTACAATCGGCCATTTTCCGTAAACGACCGGCCGATGTCATGAGCCAAACGATCAGCCTCCTATCCATGGCGTCGGCCACGGTCAAGACTGCCCTGCCTAAGGCCCCCAATCGGCGGCATGTGATCCTGCGGGGCCCGATGGAGAAGCACCGACCGCGGCACCATCGCGGGTTTCGTTTTCGCGTGTGGTGCCCGGTCACGTGGGTCTTCTATAGTGACGGTAGTTTGGAGGAGTATGCGAAGTGCAAAAAGTCTAAGGATTTGTTGAATCTCATGCACTTGGATGATTTTGAGGTGCGGGTACCGATGAGTAAGTCGGACGAACGGATGGGCGGACCGTCCTTGACAGTCCCGCTAGAATGCAACCTCGACCTGTTACGGCTCGGCTCGGGACGGACGATTCGGTATCGTGCGCCGAATAAGCTGATGCAGATTCAGTGGTTGGGTACGTTGACCGCTTCACACGGTAGGAGTAGCATGCAGAGACGCACGGGGATGGAGAAGTCAGGGCAGCAGCAGCAACTGCTGCCGGGCAAGTGCAGGCTCCCGCGGAAATTGTCTGTGATGCAGGAAAAGTGTCTGGTGGATTTTTTTGGTTTTGTGACGCCGATGTGGATCAATGTGGTGTGGGAGTATTCGGATCAGCACGGTATTCGACGACGCTACGAAGGCCAAGTAAGCGCGCGTCACATGTTCTTAAATAGTTATTTACAAAAACTTACCATTTTGGATCGATATACCTGTACGGTATACCTGTACGGTAAACAGCAAGGCTGACTGATTTGTAGCACCTGAATAATTCTAGAACTTCTTGTTCCATATTGCCTGAATCTACTTCGGCAGGTTATTATAGTTCATGCGGCCATACGGTGGCGTAGTTGCGAACTAATTCGGTATGTGCCACATGCAACTTCTGCCGGTTTTCAAAATTGAACAGGGGTGATGGGTGCGCCCATCAAGGGACTCGTATAATTATATCGGGACTGCAGCCCGAGATAGCTCGTACGGATTTGGCCTCCGGACCGGCGATCGTGTAGGTTTTTGGGAGCTCCAGACCTTTCGCCAGGGCCCATAGCCAATTCAGATGAAAACCTGTCTCTGACCGAAAATAATTTCAGTGGCTGGTTGAAATCTAAGGGGAATCTGGTTGCTGAGGTGAGAGCCGAGAGACTGGTTCTATTTGGCCCTCAGTATTTGAGCAGTTTATTTATGCACACTGCGTTGTCCTAAGCATACTATACTATGCTATATGGATTCCAAAATCAGTTTTTCAACCGAGTATAAAATGTGTTGCTTGAGTTGCAATGCGGAAAGTTTTACTCTCACAGTATTATTTCGTTCCGAACCATTTGTGATTTAAGGCCGTGCGTTAGAATTATATCCGCCAATTGACATGGTGAGGACAGAATAGTTCTATTAAGTTCTCTCAACTTTGGCAAGTTTTAGGCGGTACACCTGTAGTGAGTTCGACGTATTTTTGTATCGACTTAGTTTGGTTCTTATGTGCCATTCTAGCAGTATACAATCTGGTTAACTTTCACTTCGAATACGTAAATGGCATCTCTGCTTTGTTATAGCTTGATTGACTGATTAATTGTGTATTCTACGAAAACAAAATTCTTTCGTTGGTGGATCAATCAATAAATTGATCAATTATTCAAGCTATGGAAAAAGCAGTGACATGCCGCGATAAAAAAAGTGGCTCAAACTTGGACCACCAGATTTTGCTGACGCCCAGTAAAATCGCCGCTCAAACTCGGTCCAGACAAAATTGATGCCACATGTGTAATCTTTGATGTTCGTACGGTGTTGTCAATCTGTTGAGAAAGCCGTCTGCCATTAAAAAAATTAGTCATAAGTAAAACACACAAACAAAAAAAGAAAAAATACACCGAAGTTTTCTTTTTTAGTCTCGCCATGTCATGAAGCAAGTGACGGTGGTGGAAGACCTCTACCTCCAGCCAACCGATCTGATCACCATCCCAGAGTCGGGCAAGAGAAAACGCCAGAGAATCTCCATATACGGATGGGAGCGCCAATGGGTCGTCCCACACAAATCCCAGCGCCGCTTCACCATCACTCGACCTCACTCCCCAGAGGAGGACGAAATCTGCGTCAGAGCGGAAACACAACAGCTGCGCGATGAGTGGTACCAAATCCTCAAAAGTATCCGAAACGACCTCATATCGTCTCCTCTCCTTAACAATACGCCTTCGCTATCCATAACGTCCATACCAGAAGTCGCCTCGATACAAGAAGTCGCCTCGATACCAGAAGTCGCCTCCATACCAGAAGTCGCCTCCATACCAGAAGTCGCCTCGGTACCAGAAGTCGCCTCCATACCAGAAGTCGCCTCGATACAAGAAGTCGCCTCGGTACCAGAAGTCGCCTCCATACCAGAAGTCGCCTCCAAACCAGAAGTCGCCTCGGTACCAGAAGACGTGGCGGACCTTGGGGCCCATGATGTGCCATTGCGAGGCACCAAATCGGCCACAGAAGCGGATGTGGGTGAGCAATCGCCTGTCGTGCCGGAGTTTTATTCCATGTCGGGGGTGGACCATTTGACGCCGGAGAGTTGCATGCCTGCTGAGTCCTTTTCCTGCTCGTTCAGTCAGGGTGATGAACGGCTGTTCTATCACTCGATACCGAGTGAACGGACCACATACTGTTCGGTTAAGTTTCGCGACGACAGGGATGTGACCAAAAAACGAACCGAGTCCGGCGGCGGCAACGGCGGGACCTTCGAGGTGCTGCCAAGACTGTCGGAAGATCTCGGCAGTTAAAGAAAACAGAGAAATACAAAAAACCTCTTCCCGTTGTCTGTGCATTTTGGAAGTTCAGTTCAGTTCAGCTCTAATCTTGAAAACATGGTTCCTTTTTTGGCAGATGATCGGCATTTGCGAGAACAAAAACATTTCGCATAAAAAATATAGAAAAATATTTATGAGGAATCAGCAGTAGATCGTAAAACAATATTATAACGCCACTGAAATGCAGGAGCAACAATGAAGATTAGCCAACGCCTAAGCCCAGGTGTAGTCCCAATAAGTTCAGTCCGAGTAGGTTAACCTTGGATGGGTTCTCCTCAGTTATTCTGCGGCTTGTCGAGCGTCGACGTCGTTTTGCCGATATGACCGGTTCTTCGGGAGAGTCATCGTAATCATCGGGAGAGCCCGTTGTGGTTGACCGTCTACGTCTTGTTGGCGGCTGAGTGACGTCCTGGATGGACTGGGTAGGGATGCCTGAACCATTAATGCCAACTTGTTTTGCAATACCGTTGTTGTCAGCTTGTGGAGAGTTTGATATTTCGTTTGTGACAACACTTGAGAGGCTAGAGGAATCACCTAGGGCTTGTGTGGCACCAACTTCTGAGATAGAGACCGAAGTGGTCGGAATGTTGACGGGAACTGAGCCGATGGTTGACGCACTAGCGGGAACCTGGTTGCCGGCGCTACTAGCGTTCCAGATGGCGCCACCATCACCACCAAGACTTGAATTACTATGATTGCTATTGCTGCCCGCAGTGCTGGTGGAAAGCTGCATTATCTAAGGGTAGAACATACTTGCTGACTGCCAGAACGTAGTCCGCTATTGTGCATCCACTCCACACTGTCTGTCTGTCTGTCTGTCTGTCTGTCTGTCTGTTTGTCTGTCTGTCTGTCTGTCTGTCTGTATGTCTATCTGTATGTCTGTCTATAAGTCTGCCCGTCTGTCTGCCTGTCTGTCTGCCTGTCTGTCTGCCTGCATGTCTGCATGTCTGCATGTCTGCATTAATGTTTGCCTGTTAGGTCAGGTTCGAGAAGTACCCAGACTTGCTGGCACTCACTGGTCCATTGGTTGTGGTTGATCCAGCTAACGATGCGGCCAAGGAGGCCGCAGCGTCCACAGCCTTATCTGATGACATTGGAATGGGTAGCGCTACTCCGGAAGCCGTGGGGGTCGTCGATACCGTCACCATACCTGTAGAAGGGAACGCGGAAGTCTGGTCACCGACATTAGCATTCCCAGAGCTGCTGCCTGAGCCAGAAGATGCGGTCCGGTCGCCTTGTTGATCTCCACTGCTGCTACTGTTGCTGCTAAATGTTGCTGTATCACTCCCGAACGGTTTGAACGGCGAGAAGACTAGAGGTTTAAAAGGAGCGAAATCGGCTGATGTCTGGATAAATAGAACAGACAAGGCCAGTGATGGGAGAAATCCTCTTTGCCAAGTACCGATCATGGTTGAGAATGCGTTGAGAAAGAGTCTGCAGTAGACAGAACAAAACTGCCTTAATTTATTTTTACGCGCCAAATATCTTCGAATTTATTGGATGCCTAATACACAATTCGCCACGATACGCTTGCTCATCTCATTCATTGTCGGAAAATCCCAAATTTACCATTTTTCCGTTGTATGGGAATTAAATCAACGCCGCCGGATATTTGTCTTGATTAAGCCTGCACTAGACCGGAATTGACTGGCCGGGGCATTTTCCGTGCCTGTCCGTGTATCTGCCTGCTTACTCACCGCCGCATCATCTTTGTCTGAGTTGATAAATTATCCATTCGAGCTCGTTCCCGGTGCAATGAAACGTTACAAAATATTATTTGTCTGCTTAATTAATTATGCCTCACAAAATGGCTGAAGTAAATTAATTCACTCGCTTTCGTGAGAGGCACTTTGCAGAACCGATAGTCAGTCTATCTCCATTCTTCCTGCCTGAAATGGTGTATCATCTACTGTAATATTTATATATTTATAAATATAAAAAGTAAAACTAATAACGGGTTGAACAGAACGGCTTTTTGGTGCAGCGAAACCGTTTTATTTGCACACAGCGAGATAGGATAGATATGTCGAGCTGAGCCCCAGAACAGGAGGATCAGACTAATAACTTACGAATATTAAGTAGTTACCGGTGCAATTCCAAAGCCACCGATCAAGCACTTTGGTTAACCGATACGTCGTGTAGAGAACAAGAACAGTTGATTTAGATAACGTGCTCACACCCAGTGCCGGAAAAAAAAACAGAACAGAGTGTACGTGTATCAACACTACTACGATGGGTGGAACACACGAGGCCAGTATTGAGAAGCGCCGAAATCAGAGCAGACACTTCCGTCATGATTAGATGGGACCCCAGAACTTTGCAATCCGGTGGATCCTGGAGTGATCAAGCCTGAAAGGGAAGACAAACTTTACTGATTTGCTTAATGATTAGAGCAGGAGGAAATACGACAGGAAAACGTACCACGCATAATAACAGGCCGAGGCAACAGACAGACAGACAGACAGAGAGATAGACAGACAAACAGACAGATAGAAAGGCAGACAGACAGACAAACAGGTAGGAAAGCAGGCCACCAGGCAGGCCACCAGGCAGGCAGAAAGACAGACGTATAGACAGACAGACAGACCAACATACAGACACGCAGACAGACATAGAGCGCAGAGACATAGACAAACCAACAGAAATGCAGACATCCAGATAATCTGCTCTCGAGCGTCACCTTTGCTTCCGTTTTGCGTGGAACTCAGATGGTGGGTAGCACCATTTGTGGAAGGAAAGTATTGACCACTGGCATTGTTGGACAATCGATATGGCGAGAGCTGGTCGCACTTCGCCGCATACGAGAACATCGGATGATTGGGATCATAGGAACGTGGTAGTGATGTGGACATGTTGGCCATGTTGTATGCGCCGTAAGGTGTGGCATCGCATTGTTGGAGGTAGGAATTGGCCGAGATGCTGTTTTGCATCGAAAATGAAGGCATGGAAACGTTCCCATAAGGACTGGAAGGTCAAAAGCTTCCGTCAGCGAACCGGGTGAAAACGAACACTGCCGACTCGGACTTACCTCCCGGAATGGGCCATGGGATTCTGCTGCAGTGCGGAGTACATGGAACCGTGGGTTCCGGAGAAGCTGCTGGGACCGTTGGCCGGCAGGCGGTTGCTGGTGGGCGTGGCCACCGGTGTGCTGCTGTGGTTGCCGCCGTGTCCACCACCATGATGACTGGTGGGAACGTCTCCAGTCTGGCGACGTTGTTCCCTCAATTTGTCCTCTCGTCGGAATTTAGCCCGGCGATTTGAAAACCAAACCTTGAAATCAAAACAAACAAAAATTCTCAGTCTCCATCACATCCAAAAACCTTGTGTCAGTACGTATCTTTAGAAACCTCTAAGAAAGCCTACGTTTCATTTGTGAACCAACAATATTACCTGGATCTTTGCTTCCTGCAGGCTGACCTTTTCCGCCAGTTGTTCCCTCCCGTAGACATCGGGATAATGAGTCTGCGCGAAGACTACAATGGGGCAAAAAGAGACGCGAAAAAGAGATTAGTATTAAATTATGGATCCACAAAAACCATCCGGCTTTACTCGCGCACACTAATCTATTTCATATATAATACATCATCCCTGTCTGTGTCTGTGTTGCCTGTCTGTGTCTCTGTTGCCTGTCTGTGTCTGTGTTCCCTGTCTGTGTCTCTGTTGCCGGTCTGTGTCTGTGTTGCCTGTCTGTGTCGCTGTCTGCCGACCTCATTCAACCTTGCCTGCCTCATCGACTGACCCCTCCCTACCTTTTTCCAGAGCCTCAATCTGTTCATTAGTAAAAGACGTGCGGTTCCGCTGGAGTTTTCTTTTCAGCTTCAGCCGCATTTGCGATTCATTGTCCGAGCCGGTGCAGCTATCCGCGTCGGATCCTCCGTCCGCAGCGGCCGCCGCCGCTGATGCGTGATCACCCGACGTGACGGTCTTTTGTTCTGCAAATGAGAGCAGATGATTAGGGACGAGGAGAGACTCGTTTTCGCTCGCGTTCGTCAAGGATCAAAAATGCCATTCACTTTCCATTCATATGCAGAGATAGAGAAAGAGAGAGAAAGACAAGGGACAAATGAGTTTATTAAAAAGCAACCGTATATCGGATACGGACAATAGCACAGTTAGCAACGCGGTCTGCTAGCTGCGGGGTTAAACAGTAGTCACCGCGGGTGTTCGCCGGCCTATTGTCCCGCGCCGATTTGCTTAATATATTAATTTATTTGCAGGGTCATGGATAGTGTTGATTGAGGAGGGTGCTGCTTTGTCGCGCGGGAAAGGAAGTATCCGTGTGCGCAGACATTGCTGCGGTTTGTGTCTCTATAATTTACTCACTCAGTAGTCGTCACTTTGCGCTACTCCAAGTTTGCATTGCCCATTCTTCGTGCTGTTTGCTCTCCTGGGGTTTTATGGGCTTGCGGGTAAATAGTAGTTATCGGTTTTATGGACTCACCGCTTCCGGAGACTATTATTTGGGTAGATAAATGATGCATCATGAGCATACAACTTTATCTCATTGATCAAGAATCGCAGGAAAAAGAGACAGACAGACAGGCAGACAGACAGACAGACAGACAAACAGACAGACAGGCAGACAGACAGGCAGGCAGACAAACAGACAGACAGACAGACAGACAAACAGACAGACAGACAGGCAGGCAGGCAGACAGGCAGGCAGGAAGATAGACAGATAGACAGACAGACAAACATACACAGGGATACATGCACATTGTATGCCAGAAAATTTACTAAGGCATTTCTAGTTAACTGTCTATAAATAAAATACCACAAATGCCAAAAAAAGATTTGTAATGAAGAAAATACAACAACATCAAAAGTAATAAGTCTCGAGGCCGTTATTGTCCGCCAATCGAGCTGTAATGTAAGCAGTAAAACTCTGATGCCTGAACTGAACTGTCACGTCCGGTCTTCGCCTAGACATTTAATTACTTCTGACTGTAATATGTTATGACATGCGACACAGATGGCTGAGTTCTGTCTGTATTCCAACGACAAGGATGATTACGCGAACGGCAATCTAGAAACAATGCCTCTGACACATCAACATCATTCCGTACTTGTACGGTACGGCACGAGTGGTTAGGCGCAGAGACTGGACGGAAACCAGTCAGTCCAGCTGATCATTTTCTACCCTAACAGAAAGCCTCCCCTTAAAAAGATACCATCGCAAAAGCGCGATTAGTTCGTTGATTATCCGACGTAAACGCCGAAAACGGAAGGATGACACTTTTGTGTGTCTGTGATGCGAGTTCTGTCTGTCTGTCTGTCTGTCTGTCTGTCTGTCATGTTGTTCGCGATTTTTGGCTTTGACAGACACGCCAAACAGACATACACGACAGTTATACAGACACGGAGACAAGCCAAGCAAGGAGATTATGGTAAGCTCGGAGGGATGATCGAAAATGTCATTGCTGGCAAGTAAAAGCGCGAGAAGAAGAAGAAGAGGACGACGAAGAGAATAAAAATAATAAGCACAATACGAGCGCGAAATATGTATGTCTCAGTCTGAGCATTTCCCTCGACCCCCGGCCGACCTGCGGCACGTCTTATATGAGCACTGAATGCGATGAAAGAAAACGCCGGACGGACGGTTTAGTCATCCGTTGATGCTTTCTTTTCAAGGCTCTTCTTCGGCTGTGAAAGATACCCGGTGAGACTTTTACAAGGCGGAGTATGCGAGGCATTCTTCGGGGGCAGATCTCTCAATTTGGCCGGTGAATGGGATGCCTAGCAGGGTTTGGGGTTTGATGTCTGTCTGTCTGTCTGTTTGTCTGTCTGCCTTCCGAGGAAGGCAAGGCAAGCCGGAAAAAGTGAAATTGTGCGATAAAAAGAAGAAGGCGGAGCTGGGGCAGCATGAGAGAGATATTTCTCTATACCGAATGAATATATACGCAGCTAGGATAATTTATGGAGAAATCTCCCCTCCTGTGGAGCTTTAGTCAACGACGGACAAAGTTGCGTGCGCCTCCCACTTTTCATCGCGGCTACTTTACAAAAACGACCGCGCACGTCTCTCCCCCTTTTCTCCCCGGTATCTCCTCTTGTATCCTCCTACTCTTGTATACAAAGTTACGAATACAATAAAACGGGGAGTTAAACGGCTCTGTTTCACTCGGTGGGATTTTTCATGCAACGCCTTCGAATAACTCTCTCTCTCTCTCTCTCTCTCTCTCTCTCTCTCTCTCTGCATAATAATGAAGGTTCGATCCGTTCTCTCGAAAAATAGCATTCTCACACGGCCATTTTGCAAGAACAGACATCAGCATCTTTTAAATATATTTAAAAGGCATTTTGAAACATCCTTTAAAGAGATTTGAAGAGGTATTTTGAAGCGTCGGAAATACGGTCAGTTATTTCACGTAAAAAAGGTGAGCTTTATTAAAAGTCGCAGAAATAAAAAAATTCACATTCAAGATCATATTTCCTTCCACTCATAGAAAAACATACCGGAGTTTCTAAAACATATATTTAAAATTCAAAAAACATTTGTTTTTTTTTCATTTAGATTAAAGCCAGTTTCTTTTATTCAAATAAGCGATGCGCTGAAGGGAAATTTAATGTATAATTACGATTTTGCAAACACTTCGGACGTGCACAACTTTTTACCTCCAAAGAAGACGATAACAACTTTAACTCCAAAGAACATCGATAATTATTAATTAATTAATTAATTAAATAAATAAATAATTAATTAATTAATTAAATTCTTTTCGAAGGACTGACCTTTTTTGATGTTATCCTGAGTGCCCATTAAATTAGTGGAGGTCGCGCTGGTCAGCGATCGGGCAGCTGGATTGTCAATCCCTCCCGCGGGATGACCGCCGGTCACCGTTGTCGGCGCGGGGTAAGGCCAAGCGGACAGGTGGGAGCAAGCCCAGTTTTGGTCGGGATTGCCGCCGGATTGGAGTAAGCGGAGTTTGTCGTACGCCACCAGGTCGCCGCGATGCTGTTGCTGGCTCGTCGCCTGCTCTTTCTGCGCCGCCAGATTGCGGAGAACGCGATTGATGGACGAAACCTGGCATACGATAAAAAACTGTACATTTTTTCTCCCGAAACTCAAACAACTCAAAAAAAGCGGCGCAAAAAAATTTGTGCGAGTAGATTCATTTTTTATAGCAAGCCAATTCGCCAATCCAAATTTAAACTTTATAGCAGGCAAATTTCATCTACGGGCGATATGATTGATTGATCGATTGATTGATTGATTGATTGATAGATTGATTGATTGATTGGTTGATTGATTATCCCTTGTTTAAAACTTACACTGGGAATGTTCTGCTGATTGATCGATTGATTATCTCTATAACAACACTTACACTGGGAATGTTCTCCTGTGTGCAGACCTGCTCCTGGATTAAACGGTCGCGAATCTCCCAGGCAAAGATGGCCGGCGTTTCGTTCTTATACACGGCGACCTTTCGCACGACTTCGTCGGTGGCGACACGCGGCTTGCTGCCGCCGATGGCGCGCGGCCTAATCGACCCGGTCTCGTAGTACCTGCCGAGGATCTTGCTCACGCAGCCGTTGGAGACCTGCAGCATGCGCGAGATGTCGCACGGCCGGGCCCCATTGATGGCGTACTCGACGATCCGCTGGCGGATCTGATCCGACAACGGCCGACCGTTCACAAACTGCCCGCCCAGTTGGTTCACCCCGGAGTGGCCTGAAAAATAAAATCCATACATACGGGGGAGAGAGAGAGAAAAAGGGAGAAAAAAACTCCCTCAAAAATCGGGTGCAAAAGTTTTGCCCATCGCGCAGAAAAAAAGTGGAGCGAAAATGTGCAAAATAGATTGGAGAGAAATTCCACGCTAAAATGTTATGTTCGTATCACGGAACATACAGGAGCAAAAAGACGGAGAAACGAATGGGAAAAAAACTGCAGCAATAAAAAAGAAAAAATAACCGAACAAAAAAGTACTCGACCATTTCCACTTACAGAAAATATTATTTACCC
>LRSR01005880.1:0-12940 GCA_001579985.1 Hypsibius dujardini | reverse complement strand
TGCCACCTTAACTGTGAGTTTATTCCCGTTGTGGGCATTAACATTCCTTGTGCGAGAAATTCTTAAGAGGCTCAGCTACCGTCCAGAATTATCGCTATTATTTCAACCGGCACATCAATACATTCGTCGAACTGAATGACGCTTCCGATGCTCCGGGTGCCTCGGCTCCGGCCGCAGAGTCGGCATCGTTCGGTTCGTCACCAGCGTATGCCCCACCGCCGCCAGGGTTGTCGCGGTCGTTGGCGTGCTGGTGGTGCTCGCTATCGTTGCTGCTGTTATTCCTGCCGTGATGGACGGACTGACCGTACTACTGTCATGCAAATGACTGGTCAGCGTCACCAGCTCCTCATGCGGCACCGTCTGGTTCCCCGCCCTCGTACTGGTCACAATCGGAGACAGCGTAATCAACGTCTCCCCACTGGACCCGGTCGCATTCCCTCCGACTGACCGCAACTGTGTCGTATTGGAAGCGGCCGTACCGTTCGATTGGAGGTTGTTCTCCACGAAAATCGTACACGAGGTCTCCGTGCAGTTCTCCGTGTACTCCGTCGAGCCGGCGGACGGTGAGACCGTTCCCAGTGCCAGGACGATCAACGGCGGCTGGACAGTACTACTGCTCATGCCGCCGCCAGCGGGCACGCGTGATGACAATGTCAAGGTGAAACCGGTGTGCTGCTTGTAATAGGGCGTGGTCGCGCCGTAGTCGAGTGTCAAGGGCGGCTTGGTTTCACGCGGTGTCGTCGCGGCGGTCGTCATCTCGAGGATGGGGATCTTGTGGATCTCGTTGGCGGTGTCGGACACCTGACCGAACGTCATCATGGTGTTGTTACGCGGGAGCGCCACGGCGGGGTGGTGGTGGTTCGGTCCGACCGAGGTGCCGGGAGATACGGACGTCGTTGCGGTGTTCGCGGTCGTTAATCGTTTTGCTGGAAAAGTTGTAGTCGCGGTGTTCGTACTAGTAGCAGCACTTGAGCCGACAGGTAGAGGCGTGGTATTTGGAGAGCTAGAGAATTTGAATGCGGTGACTCGGGTGGTGGTGGCTGACTTCGATCCGTGTGGTCCCAGACATCGAAAACCTATAACAAGGTGAGCTTGAAGTTATGTCTCAATTTCTGCTTTTAACCTTTGCCCGCTGTTGTCCTCTGTTGTGTTAAACTTGCAAAGTAAGGTAAGTAATTGGCCTCTGCTGAAAAGGCCGGCAAAGGTTCCTGATCGTCTGTGGTGTGTGCTTGTCGGTGTATACCTTCGGTGATTGATCCCTCAAAACGGCTCGACCAAGACGTGCTGTTTGCGCACTCGGACTGTGTCAAGTTCTCGCACTGCGGCCGGGTCGCCACACAGGTGAAGGTCTTGTTTGCGTAGAATGCGCAGGACGCGATGGTGAGGCGTTTCGTGGCATTGCTGTCGATTACTGCGTTAATAATTATGCCTGCAAAATAAAGTGAACCGTCATCCAGAGGGGCGCATAAGAAGGCCGTCTAGCTAATAACAACAGGCGGACGGTTACAGTGACAACTCGGTCCACAAAGAAGCTAATTGAAAACAACTGGAGTTGTGTGTGGATCCAGTTGTCACCCGCAAACTGTGGATTAGAGACATCGGGGTCCACTGTGGTTTTATAGTTTTTTTTTGGTGTGGAACGATTTGTCACTTCCCAATACTCAGGCGGAGATCTATTTGTTTGAGATCTATTTAGAAATTGAGCGGAGAAATGGTTTCCGACACAATAAAGTACGGATGTATTTTTCTCACTCCGGTGAAAAAAGACTTTAAATTTGATCGGTCATCCGATCAGTTCCCGTCTCTATGACGTTGTCTCCCGTTGTCCCTGCTAGCATGCGGAGGACTAGTCCACCATTTATAGAACCCTTAACAACGACTTGCGTTGAGGCAAAGTGAATGGGTGAGGAATTAATCGAGAATTCCTCGTCCCGCTTAATGCTGAATGAAAGGGTGGTACTTGTATACAAAGTACGAACAGTGACCGCTTACCGTCATCCAACGTCCAGTTTCTCCGTTTAATGCCTTGCACACTTTTGCAAGGCGGGAGTAGCGTGGAATTGTGGTTGGATCGATGGGTGCGAGCCACCTCGAAGCACTCCTTACAGCCCATCGCGCCGTCGCTGTAGTAGTGACATAGTGTCGCCACGAGCTTGCCCGAGTCCTGGCGGCTTCCTCGTTTGGCGGTCGCCTTACCTGTGAGCAGGACAACAGTGTGTTTGGACTGATCAATCAGAATTAAGAATGGTACGCTATTTGGTAAGCTTGGTGTTGCCCTACCGCTGTGCGAGGATGAGATCAGGAAAAACAACAACGGCAGGGTAACGTTCCACAACATAATTGCCGGTTGATTAAAATCTACTCTACTCCGGTTGATCAGTTCCTCCGTAATAAGGCCATCCTGGTAGGTGGTGAATGGGATCGGAAAAATGTGGAAGCCGGTTCACAGTTTGCCCGCAGTCTGTGACGAAAATCGGAGAGCGTGTGAAGAGGCGGATGGTGGACTTTAAGTACCGGGATTGGATAGCTCATTGGAGGGGGGGGCTGTTTAGGTACGCGCCTGAAAATGATCACGATGATTGTGATGATTGTGATGATGATGACTCGTACACCTGCAGACGTACCTCTGGTACACAAGAGGCGCTGGAGCTGTCCCTGAAACTTGATCGGCATATGCCTTGTTGACAAGCACATTAGGTTTCAGTTGGCGGTGCTTGGTGTGGACGTTTCCGATCATCATCATCGCTTTCAAGTGACCATGGTCTTTTATATCACTTGGTACGTACGCGCGGCGCGGCTGATGGTCAGCTGTCGGCCGAGTCCACAATCGCCGCGGGTCTATCTCACGGACGGAGTGAGCGCTGTCGCTCGGTGAGAACCGCGACTCTCAACACCAACGGTGTCGTATGTGATACCTACCAAGCACTAAACGTGGTGCAAACAGCACCATCGGCAGGCAGTATGCAGTTCGAGTGGGGATATCAATTTCTCAGCCTTGAAACCAATGAAACCGATGCGTGCCCGTGGCAGACAGTTTGCACAGTGACAAATCGTATAAAGCCAGCTGCTTGCGAAGAAATAAAACCTTTTCAAATTTGAGCATGAGATGATTATGGTAGTATACCAAGCTGTACTCTCCGTTTTACCTACGAATGCCGATACCCAACCGCCAAAAAATATATTTTTGGTTTATGCTATGCTATGCTATGTGCCCAGATTATTTGCTATGCTCCCAGAGTATTAGTATTAGGCTAAAGCTGTTTTACCCTTCCCTTGTAGTGTGTGGGCCCCTATAGCACCCCGGCTATTTTACCCGTCCCTGGAGCCGAATAGAACCCGGGCTATTTTACCTCTCCCATGCTGTCCGTTCGTCCGTCTATCCGTTCGTCCGTCTGTCCGTTCATTGCCTGTCCGTCCGTCCGTCCGTCCGTCCGTCCGTCCGTCCGTCCGTCCGTTGTCCGTTCAGCCGTTGCCTGTTGTTCGGCCATCTGTTCCACGACGGATGGACAAAAGACGGATGGACAACGGTTAGACTGACAGACGGACGGACAACATGGGAAGGGTAAAATAGCAGAGGCACGATTTGGGCCCTTGGTGATGTATACAGGGAGGGTTAAAATAGCTAGACTTCTATTGGGTCCTTGAGAGGGATAAAATAGCCGGGGTTCTATTAGGTCTCAAAATGGGGGTAAAACAGCCACTCCGTTAGTATTATTATTTTTTTATGGAATATACTATGGCACATACGGTTCATCACACCACTGTGTTCCCTGGAGATTACGGACTTATCTAACAAGGCCCAAGACTGGTCAAGAAATGCGTATTAAAAAAGTAACCTGCAATTCAACCAATGTTACGAGTTTTAGCACAATGTGGTGTCAGTAATAGTGTTGTGCGTCCCCATCGTTTTCGGGGACAGGTCGGAGATTTCCGCACTTGATGAGGACGCTTGATTCATTGATTGTGCATACTGGAGATCGGCGGGAGCTACAGGCAGTCTGCCTCTCCAGTCTCCCGAGTGGGTGAAAGAGGCTGCTGTGAGTATGAGCAAGGCAGACGAAGGGATCGCGGCGGGCACATTGCAGGCACATAGCACTACAAATCTCACAGACTGGACTGGACAGTGGCTATTTCTGGTTCCATGAGGAGAACCGCCGATTTTCATGATCCACAGTTATTACTATTTAATAGTAACTATATTTAATAATAGTAACAATCGTAATTATAGATCGCATATTTTTTTAGATTAAAAATGCCCTAATTTATTAGCATGTATGACACCATGGCGGATTGTTGCAAGAGTTACTAGTGCAGTCTTGAACTCGGACAGTAGGTATGTACCGCAAGTACGAGTACGCTTTAAAATCAAATTGGAACAGCTGACCCATGCAGGCTTGTGCTACCGCCAAGTCCAATCAATCATGGGCAAAAGAAAGCAACCGTGCAGAAACGTCACGTAGTCAAGAGTCCACGTATTCGAGCTGCGGATGATGTGAATATTTTGTTTACTTTTTTCGTTCATCCTTATTCCTAATCCCGCAATTTCCACTTTTAATCTACAAATCTACGTTGCGCCTTATCCGCTAGTTCTTTGCGCGGAAAAAATAGGTATGGAAGTAGGCCTTGTCTGTAAAGTGAGCCTTGTCTGTAAATTCAGTTGCAAAGGCGAAATTTTGCTCTGCTTGCTGGTATAGCAGATATCGCCGTGTTCTCCTTCTCCCACTGCATCCACGATGGGAAACTCGGCCAGCAGTGTGAAGGAGCTCGTGGACAATGACTACCTGAAGAAGCTCGTTGGACCGGAGCGTATCGCATTGGGGGATGAGTTTTGGGACAGGATGTTGTCCTACAAATTCTACCCACCAATGGCCAGGTAACAGCGCTTTGCAGTTTGCCAGTTTCAGCCGTCGCTGATTTCCTTCCCGTTTTTGTGTGTGATGTGTGATTCTCATGGGTTGTTGATGGTGTGAAATTCGACAGTGTGGACTATGGCGTGATCGAAGAAGCCGTCCAGCCGCTGCTGAAGGAGTTCATCATCAACGACGAGACCACCGGAAACTTCTCCGCTCTCATTCGCAAGTTCATCCAGTTGAAGGACGGGCAAGTTGAAGCTGATCTGGAAAAGTGAGTGTCTTTGCGTTGTCTTGATTAGTTGGGATGCATTGGAAATCACTATGATCGTTGGCTGTTTTGAGGGCTGAGCTCGTCTTAATTCCCCTTGCTGTGATAGATTGATCGATTGATTGATTGAACTCCCTTGCTGCGATTGATTGATCGATTGATTGAACTCCCCTTAGTGTGATTGATTGATTGATTAAAATTGAGTCTGTCGGCATGGGTTCAATAGCTTAATTGGGCTCTTTCAATTGAGCGATCGATTGACCGGTTGGAGCTGGAGATAACAAGTGAATCACTTCTCTTGATAGTATCTTTCAATTTAGACTTCAGGGAATTTCAAACAAACAGGCGCAAGCGACTCAATGACAGTGCCGTGTGCCTGTAGAGACTTTGGGCCTTGAGGTCTATGATCCATGGTGTGGCTGGAAATGGTTGTGATTGTGAAAACTGTTGGCCCAGGGGCTAAAACCAATCTTTTGTGCGGCAAATGGATAGACTTGAGCTTAAGGCACGCCGGAGATTCTATTGCTAGGCAGGTCGGGGACCCAGAGGCATTTTGAGTGGTTTGTTATTCATGATTTCAGCGGCAATGGCATATAGTGCTATTATTCCTAGGCATTATGCCGGTCGGAAACCGTCTCGTTTCCAGGAGTCCTGTGCGGCCGCCCTTAGGTCGAGAAGCATTGATCGAATGATTGTGATTTGTTTTGTTGTAAAATCGAATGTCTCATACGTTTTAATCTCGGATCTTTTTTCATGACGTCCGTCCCCACTCTTCACATGCTTTCTGTTGCTGTGTTTGTAGAAACTTCAGCTGGGCCTTGTCCAATGCCATGTTTCTCATCCGATTCATCAACAAGTTCTTCATCCAAAACCTAGACGAAAAGGATCTGGCGAGGACATTTGAACGGTCCTCTGATCGCAACACCCCGAGCCCCGTCGTGGAATATGCCCTAAACAGCAATGGCCTGGCTGCTGCTACACTCGCAGCCTCGGGTCCACCGGCAACCAACGGAAATGGCGTGCACCATGCCGAAAAGAGTGAGGCCGTTTTATCCTCGACGAGCGGCAACGGTGTCCCGGCATCAACTCTGGCCACGTATATTTACTCCGTTGTCGATCTTCTGATCAAATCCCCGGTTGGGTAAGATGATGCTCCAGTTTTATGGCCTTATCTAGGTTGGTAGCACGGTATTTGGTTAAAGCGTCTTGTTTTTCTGTACAGAGATCCATTCTATGTGTACGAAATGGAAGCCATTAATTCGCTGATCGTGCTGCTGTCGGTGCGAATCTACCGGCCGGATGTGGACTCGGATTCGCCAATTTCGGACCTGATGAGCGGCGACCCCATGTAGGTTTGGGCCTGAGGTCGGACATTTTTGTCCCGCGTTCACTGCCTGTGACTTGAGATAGGGTACGGTGTGACGTATTACTGGATAGTTGTTTTCCTTCTTCCAGATCAGCGGTGGCTCCTGTTCTGGTGTCGCGCCTCCTGACTAACTTCATTCAGCAGCCGAAGGCACCAGGTTACCTCTTGCAGAGTAGCCTTCATGGCAGCATCGTCCTTTCACTTGCTTGTGAGTATTGGGAAGGAGACGGACGAGTCATTTTTGAGATAGGACTGCAAAGGCTGGGTGTGGTTTTTTCAGCGGGATTATGGAATGCGCTCACGTTGAAAAACTACAGATACCCGCCAGAGCCGGAATCTCTGATGGCCCTCCAGTCCATCTTTCTACTGCTGCTGTTGAGCAACAACAGCGGGCATTTGGAGAATCCAGTACGGCAAGCGCTCTTCGGTTTCGGCAATTCCGAAGGTATGCTTGTGAGGAATCCCATGAGGGGACATCATATTTTCCCACAGACAATTGAGATCTATTTCAGCTATTTCAGCGATCCACATTTTCTCCTTATTCCAGATCCGGCGTACGCTTCCAATCCCAGTACACACGCACTCCCGTTTTCTCAAATCTACAGCCGCATATGCCAGCAGCTCCGCCGGGAAGAAGTATCGCTCCTCTTCTACTACCTGCTGCACCGAAACCGCGATTTCAACGTGTACATCCTCTCCAAGACCAATATCGACCTCTTAATCCTGCCGATGTTGGAGCTGCTGTACAACGCACCGGCTGCCAATTCTCATCACGTGTATATGCTGCTCATCGTTCTGCTGATCCTCAGTGAGGATGAGTTTTTCACCAAAACCATTCACGAGATTGTAAGTGCACACAGGTGGCAAAAACCTTGCGCCAACCGAGTCAAGTCATTACACTCGTTGGACGCATAGCTGTTGTACACAGCCGCGAGTTAAAGTGCTCAATTCGGTCAGCGCAAGATTTTTGTCACGCGTGTAGTCTGCGTCACGCGTGTAGTCTGCGTGAGGACCCGAATCATTTTGCTTCCTTCTTCTTTGACCAGTTCTCATTGAGTTTTTGGTTTTGTTTCACTGTTGTTAGCAAGTCAAAAACATCCGCTGGTATAAAGAGCGCGCACTCCCTCCGATGCCGCTCGGCAGTGTGATTGTCCTCGTTGTCACACGCGTCATCCAGATGAACATCACCAAGATCAAGGACAAGTATCTGCACAACAACTGCCTCGCTGCACTGGCCAATATGGCAGCCGACACGAAGAACCTCCATGTGATGGCCTGCCAACGGCTCATCACCCTCTTTGAGCAGCTCTCAAAACGTCACCGGAAATTGGGCGAAGACTACAGGCAGTGGTCGGAAAAGTCCGATCAGGAAAGCGTCAACCCGGAACTGGTGAGTTCATCTCCAATCTGAGGTTCCCGTTTTGCGGCGTTCTTTCTACATCGCTTTCCTTGTGTTGGGTAGACGCTCGAAATCTCCATCCATGAAGAAGTACTGCGGATGATTCTGGAAATTATCAACGGGATCCTTTATCATGAGCTGTCGTCCAACGCCAACCTGGTGCATTCTCTGCTTTACAAGCGGAGCCTCTTTGAACGTTTCCGGTCCTACCCCAATTTTCAAGAAGTGGTTCACAACATCGAGACGGTGAGTGCTGTTTTTTTACCGTCAGATGGCAGAACTCACTGGCTTGACCAGACAACCGGAAAGCAGCGAACGAAGATGCATTCTTTAGGTGATCGCCCATTTCGGTTCGAAGCTGGACAAGAACGATGCCAGCATGACCGTGGAGCAAGTGTTTGACATCATCAAGCAACAGTCGATGAACTTCACCTCGACCCGCCTCAAAAAGCTGCCCAACCTCAAATTCCGGTACGTCGAGGAGGAGCATCCCGAGGAGTTCTTCCTGCCCTACTGTTGGACGCTAGTCTACAGCGGATCGACCATCTTTTGGAATGCGGAGAAGATCTGCATCTTTAACGCGCTGAACGTGATGGAGGACGATCTGGGCTCGGAGTTGGGCGCGGGCGATGACGGGACCGTCGGCAACGGTGCACCTGTTGCGGCGCAAGGCCAGCATTCCACCTTGACGCCGGATGAGACGGTCGTCAGCGCAGTGTCCGTCTAACACAACGCTGCTGCTTGAAATTTCATTCGAATGGGCATCCTCTCTCGAGGATCCTCTCCACAAATACGCGTTTTGCCCCTTTAAATCCACATTTTAAATCAATATTTTCACAAGTCTCATTTTTGGTAAAATATGATTTGTACTGCGTTATTGCGTGAAATCCAGCTTCGAGTGCCTGATATCACGGTGAGGTGACTCGTTTCGGCAGAATCCGGTAACAGGAATATGAATACATGGGTTGAATCAGTCGGGTGGCGGAGGGCGCTACGAGTGTAAATTGAAAACAACACTCATCCAGCTTCACACACACCGCCTGCAGCGCCCTCCGCCACCCGACTGATTCAACCCATGTAGTGATTCAACCCACAGCGTTTGCTTGGTATACTTTATATTACAAGAATAACTGAATGCCCAGCAAAAACCTGGATAAACCTGGACCTGGCGGATAAACTTTGGTACAAATTACTGTCGAGGAACAAGCGGCAAATGAAGAGTAGATCTACTGACGAAAGTGTGAGATTGTTGCTTAAGAATCCAAAGTCTGATTAGAGAATGAACAACGGCCACCGCCAATGAAAATCCCGCTATTAACTGGTATTAACTGGTTCAGACGCGGAAACCAGCCGGTTACGGGATCGGTCGGAAGGCCGCATCAGGAGACAGAAACGACAGAATGTTCACGACCGACTTGTGCACTTGGTGGACGGGGATCCCATTTGCGTCAGCACTTTGTCCAGCCAGACCAGCGGACCGTTGAGGCTGACATCCAACCAGCAGGGCGTGTAGATGACTTTCGTGCGAAGATAATCCTGGCCCCAACCCTTGACGAAGCTGATCCGTGCGCTGCAGTTCTCAATCAAAGCGAACACAGCCTCGTAACCGTTTGGAACAGCCCTGACGGAAGGAAACACACCTTATTTGTCACTGGCAACAGACAAAGCGGAGACTGGCGAGAGTGTGCTTACGCAGTTAGCTTCTGAGCAAACCAGTAGTTGCTGAAGATTTTTAAACTGCATCCTGAAAAAGAGCACGGGAATATAATGTCAGAACGAAGAAATAACTTATTCAGCACAGATCTGCCGATCGCGCAAAAATCCTTACCAGGAGGCACCTTAATGACCGTCTGCGGGATGAGGCCGTGCAACTCGTTTCCGTTGGTGCTCTGCACGAAGATGGCCTTATCGCTGATACACTCCACAAACACCTCGTCACCGGTGTAGCTCAGCCGCACACCCTTCCCGATGTTCCCGCGCGTCTTCTCAATGACATCAGTCCGCCGGGAATTGGACAGACGCGCCACGCTGTACCGATCGGCGGTCATGGAATCGGTGTAGCCGTCCACGCGAAAGGTCCGCATCGCTTGCGGCACGTTGAAGAAACCCCCGAGGCGATCCTGCAGTTCGTAGTACGCTACCGAGCACCAAAATTCCGGCTCCATATAGCCAATTCTCTCTGTCGGCGGAACGTTGGGCTCCACGCTCTGCTGTTCCATCGGCATCACGACCGGCTGCTGGTATTCCCCCAGATTGGTCTGTTGATATGACTGAATGCTTGTCTGGTCACTTGTCTGCTGGGAAAATGTCTGCCGGCTGATCTGCTGAAAGACCTCCTCTCCCTTTGCCTGCTGGAATGTCTGCCTAACTTCTATTTGGGATGATTCCATCAGATTGCTCTGCTGCATCGACTGGTGATAAGACATTTGTTTTCGTGTCTGGGTCGGCTGATAAGTCTGCTGAGACTGCTCCACGATCCAGTCGGTCATTTCCGTGTCCGAATACGGCGCGATATCGAGGCTCTCGAACGTTTCAAAGATGAATGGATCGGCGGTTACATCCATCTGGTCGAACAGCGGCAGGAGTGCATCGGCCTCGGCGACGAGAGTGCCGCTGCTGTTGTTGAAGCTGGCGGCGCTGCTGCTGTACAAGAAACGGTCCGCAGCAGCACCAAAGTTGCTAGCGAATTGGGTGTCACTGCCGAATGAATTGCTGCGCAGCTGCTGGCCCGAACCGTCATCCTGCGACGGGCTGGATTCGGTTGAATGGTCCCCTCCGCTGTAGTCACTGGACAATCCCGAATCGTGAGAACCTGAAAGATTAAAGGCAAATTTTTCAGTGTCTGTACTGTAGACGTGTTCATCCTACATTAGGCGGGCCAAATTACGCCGCAATGTCTCCTGAGTCCGTGAAACTACAGGTATAACAGCCAAGCTGCTTTCCGCTACTCTTGTCTGTCTGTCTGCCTGCCTGCCAGTCTGTCTGTCTGTCTGTCTGCCTGCCAGTCTGTCTGTCTGTGTGTCTGTCTGTGTGTCTGCCTGCCTGCCTGCCTGTCTGTCTGCCTGCCTGTGTTTGTTTGTCTATCTGTCTGCCTGACTGTCTGTCTACTAGTCTGCCTCTCGGTCAGTCTTCCTGATAGAATTGAAAAATACCACATGGAGATGCCAACACCACGCTAGTGCTTCTTACTTTTTCGACCGGACGGACCGTCGGACGACTCACTGCTGCGACGCGACGAATCCGAACCCTGCGCAGGGGACATCCCTGATTCCGCGGTCGATTCCAAAGACAAGGGCGACAGGAAATGCAAATCCACCAAATCATCCGGCAATTCCGAATTGGGCGGCATGGCCACTTCTCCTATCGGGACGCTGGTATCCGGCTTGTCAAAATGGGCGGGGTAGGAGACTCCAGGCGCTGAGCGTGGGACAAATAGCATCGGCAGGGCAGCTGCGGGTAAAGGCACAACGTCCAACATGCAAATGCTGGGTCACATGAAAAAAAGAGAACAGTACAAAAAAACAAGCCAGAAGACCTACGCGACGGGGGATTGCGCTCGTAATGATACGGATTGACACAGATCGCGCCTTTTTTGGCGTAATAGCCGTTGGAGCAGCTCGCAGTTGAGCGCAGCTGGCTGTGCGAGACGATATCCCGAAATCGAAAGATGCGGCAGAAAATGAAATGGGGCAGACCTTTCCGGCCGGCGATTTGAAGGCGACCGTCAACAGACCTGCAAGGGATCACAGGGACAAAGCACTAAGCACAGGGATAAAGCATCAGACAGAGTCCACATCCACTAGTAAGATCCCCTCTAAATTGTTACTGTATTTCGTGTTAGACAGGGACAGCGTACGAGCTGTGGAACGTTTAATCGGCCACGCGGCTTTGTGCTGTGTGTACGGTGCACACAAGTCGTGCACGCGTTCCACTCCACTACGACTGTCCCTGTCTAACGCGAAAATACAGTATTTGGAGCAGCTGCAAAAACGGAGGAGAAAAAAAACGAAAGCTTCGACCACAATGCCAGCAGTTAGCGCACAGCAGACCAAAAAAAACAATGACGTGTGATTAGTTTTAGGAAAATTTCTGTAATCTAACTAAACATCATATATTTTATTTCAGAACTTATTTCCGATTCCCAAAATAACGCCTGTTTTTCGTAATAATTTTATTACGAAATATTATTTTATTATTTAATCTTTTTACATAAATTGTATTTGAATTCAACAAAGTTATCTCAACAACCTAGAGCCATGTGAATGTGGAGAAAGGGGTAAGAAACCATTTGAGTATAAGGAGTATGGCGCGGTCGGTCAGATACCGTAACAAACGTGAGGTCCCTTACCGTTTCAGACAGACACAGCGACTCTTCGCATCCTTCGTCTCGAGGGCCGCGACCATATCCTGCACCGCCTTCTCTCCTCCCATCTTGGAGGACTTGAGCTTCTTGAAGAGGCCCGTAATGGCCTTCTCCTCCCACTCCTCATCGGCGCGGGCTTCGGCATCCGGATCAACGGGACGCAGCGCATCCGGATGAGTCTTCTCGTACTCTGCGTGCTGCCAGGCCTGAATCTTCTGCCCCAGCGGAGTAGCGTAGAAGGAGTTCATGGCGTCGCGAATTCCCGAGGGGATCTATGTCGGCCGAGATTCCGAATATGTCTGCGAATAAAAATGGGCTCTCTCTCCGTGACTCTCTACACGCACTGCAGAATGGACTGATCGAAGCGCGTGTCGAATTATGCGCTTCGCCCAGCCACTTACGCAGTGCACAGGTCAGTCTAAAGTACGAGGGAGGAGTCCTGGAATGGGCCACCCTGGAATGGGCCACCCTGGAATCACAACTTTCACACAGGTTTTAGTTCACACCAAGGTCCTAAACGACAGAAAACAATCGATAATCCCGGTGGAACGCGTATCAGATATGAAGAAAAGTTGTGAGAACATGTTTTAAAAAAAACGAAATAATTGGACGGTTGGAAACAGCTCACTAGAGGTCGCTCACTATAGAGGTCGTTCACTATAGAGGTCGCTGACTATGCAGTGACATATTT